>NW_019013674.1:2083-19880 GCF_000150535.2 Carica papaya | reverse complement strand
AGATGGATATTACAATGAGTCTTATTTTATACTCTAACTTATGAAATTATTGAACTCAAGTAAAGAATCGTAAACTATTTAAAGTAAACAAAGAATTGTCGCTATTTAAAATGTGATGAGTAAGAAACAATGTCATTGAGATAATGTTAAAAGTTAATCACGCTACAATATTTTTTTTTTTGAATTTTAAGTAACAAAAACTCAATCTTTTGGTCTTTTTAATCTAAAAAATCCTCTAAAAATTTTATAGTTTTACAACTTTTTTCTAATTTTTAGAAGATGAGTTTTATGAGAATTCAAAATTATGGATGAAGATGGTGAGTGCTATTGGAACAATGAATCTCAAAAGGAAAAGTGACTTAAGGAAAATAAGATAGATGGAAATAGCTTTGAATATTTTCTACTAATTATTTTATAATTTCATAATTTTTGTCTTTAGAAGACCAATTTAATGATAACAGTTAACCAAGTCCACCCTCTTCATATTTCTTTGCCTTCCGTACATAATTATGTATGTATAATTATTACCTTCATAATAGATTAAAATTAGATAATTAAGTGTTAAGTACTTCAGAATATAAATAAATTTGTTGACCATACAAGTATGAAGCCATAAATTTTTATCAAAAAATTATAGAACAAAACTTAGAGAATTACAATACTTAATAATTTTTTATTTCAAATTAGTGATTTAAGAATAAAAAATATGTAACAAAATTTAGATAAGTTTTTATGTACACATATGATTTATATAAAAGAAGTGTGTGGTAAAGTTGAATTTTTGTTTTGATTTTGTTATAATACTATTATACGAGAGAACTTCATCAAAATCCTTACAAGATATCAAGATTCTAATTTGGTAGAAATTTGTAATATCCAACTAGTTTTTTTTGTCTTCAAATGGGTTTGTTATTTTCTGAGAAATCATAGTTTATTAAAAAATTAGATATTTTCCTAATATTCAAAAGTCTTGGCTTTACGCAAACTACGATCATTAATTTTTTGTTTGTTAAGTATGAATTGTTGATCAACATGCTAAATTTTTTATTTCATACCTAAATTCTCATTATTTCTTTTCATAGATTGCTTTATTTTTATTACTTATGTGATACATTTCTTTGTTTCTTCTAAAAAATCTCTTATACTTTATAATAATGTGATTAGTTATTTTAATTTAATATTTTAGTTTAAATCATATATCTATATACAAGGATATAAAAATTGGTTAAAATTTAATATAGAAAACATGATCTAATTGTTAATAAAAATTTTAAAATACCTTTTAACATCCTACTTAGTGTAATATAAAAACTGTAAACTAAAAGTTTACATGGTCACAACATTTAGTACATTGTGACCCTTTAAAATGAGTGAATACTCGTACAAAAGTTACTTTATAATATTAACTTAATTTATTATTGATCTTGTAAGTTTAATATTAACTATACATGAAATCGAATACAACCCTAACCTCCTGTAATAACCACTCTAGCTTAATGATTATGTAGATGGGAAGTTTCATCTTTCATAGTATATATCGAATATACATAAAATTTAGACTGCATGATCATATTTTTTTATTAACAGCACGAGGTTGATCACCACTTTCAATTGGAATCTTGATGCACGTGCCATCTTCTGTCGCATAGTGCATAAATCCTTATAGTGCTAGCGGCAGCATCTGTAGAGGCTCTGGGTGTGGAGGTGGTGGATGACAAGGCTCTGTAACTAGTCATTGTTTGTTCAGGTTCTGTGGTGGCCATGCATTGGATGCTCTTATCAAAACTTTTTGTTGTTGTATGATGGGTGATGATTAGACTTGAAAATTTGTGTTTGGAATTCGGGTTTTGGAGAAGAGAAAGAAAACTCTTTAGAATTAATGATAGAAGAACTAAAGGAAAACTGATATGAGTTGTTATGTAGTCATCCAAGAAAAACACATCTACAACGGAAAAGGATGTTGGTAGCACAAATGAAGCCTTAAAGAGTGGGAAATAGTGGAACATGTTCTTGGTTCCTGTAAGATTATGCTGGTACAGATCTTCTCCAAAACATCCTCTTTTAAACCATATGATGTAAGATTTAGACTGTCAAAAATATTAACATCGAACATCTAAATTTTATATTTATACCTGATGATTAAGAAGAATGGAAAAATATTATTTTCTTTCTTCGAATGAATGGAGGTTAAGTGCATACCCTTAAGTTTAATATATTAGAAATAACTTGAGAGGTTATGTCGAATTTGGAAAACCAACTTTTCACTATACTTCTTTGTTGCACCAGTCAAGAAGACTAAGCTTAGTTGAAGAATAATTGAATTGTGATGGTCGCATAAATGACATACAGTTGAGTATTTTATATAGGCTGTGGAAAATATAGGTTTTATTATACTATAACTTATAAAATCTTTGAACTTAAATAAAGAATTTATTGCTATTTGAGATGCGATTTTATTATATTTATGTGATATCTTACTTAATATATATATATATATAATAATTAAAAATATTGATTTGATTAATTATATGGTCCCCAACTTTATTAAAATTAACTTTTAAATTTTAATTCATGCGCTAAAGAACTTAATCATAATTTATTTTTTAAAACACTAAAAAAAGTAATTTTATTAAGATAATAATAGAACTTTATACCCACGGATAAGGTAAAAAGCAACGTTATACAAAAACATCAACTGTTCTTTAAAATAATGTGATATAGTTATTTTAATTCAATACCTCTACTTTAAATCATGTATTTATATACCAATGTATAAATATTAGTTGGTCCTTAAAAACATAATCTAATTGTTAAAAAATATTTTAAAATACCCTTTTAACATCCTACTCAAAATATAGTGTAATATAAAAATATAATCGATAACGATAACAATGTAAAATACATAGAAAAGATAACCTAAAAGATCTCCTATTTTTACAAAAGTAAAAAAATAATTCAACTTTTACGGACATAATGAAGACCTACAAGATCTCCTTTTTATATAGAATTACAAACTCAAATACTACAAACTTGCTGTAAACCTAAACAACATATCAAGACTCATTCGTGAAAAGTAGCAGTTCCATTGGGGTGACTTCATTTCTTGCGCAAGATGTAAAAAGGACTAAAACTCTACCTCCGCACTACTAGGGATTACAGGCTCTACCATGATGCTTTGCCTAACAAAAGGTGGAGGTGCCCCAACTAGCCTTATGAGAGGTGAATCTATATCATTATTTTGGTTGTGTATGTATATATTCATGTGGAAATCCACTGCATGTTATACTAAGTAAAGTGCATATATATGTTTCTAAAAGATAAACTGTGATGCTAATAAAGAAAGGGCAAGTTGCAAAAGTTGCAAAGGGTGGATAAGAGGTAAAAAATGCATAATGCACCTCTTGTGTCTACTTTTATTGCTACAAGAGTGCTTTAGGGACTATGAGTGTGCTCTTCCATTTATTATATGCAGAATGCACAGCCCTCATCTACCCTAATCATCACTTTAGCTTAATGATTACATAGATTGGAAGTTTCATCTTTCAGACTTTTATATCAACTATAATTAAAATCCAAACTGCATGATCTTATTTTTTGATTAAGGACCTAAACTTGATCACCATTTTCAATTGAAATCTAGATGCACGTGCCATCTTCCACTGTGTAGCACACAAATCCCTACAGTGTTGGTGGCAGCATCTGCAGAGGCTCTGAGTGTGGAGGTGGTGGATGACAAGACTCTCTAACTAGTCGTCGTTTGTTCAGGTTCTATAGTGGGCATGCATTAGAAGTTGTCATCAAAAGTGTTTGCTACTGTATGATGGGTGATGATTAGACTTAAATTTTTTTTTTTAGAATTTGGGTTTTGGAGAAAAGAAAAAAAACTCTTTGAAATTAATGAGAGAAGAACTAAAAGACAATAGAGGATATATATATAAATATATGTATATATGTATTTTTTTTTACCTCAAAAATTCTCTAACGATAATGCTACATGTTATTTAAGTAAGCATATCTATATTTTAAAAAAATATACAAATAAAGTATATTTAAAAGATTTTATGAGGTATCCTTCAATTTATTTTTTGATTTACCATAATCCTATTATTTAAGAAAATTTTACTAAAATTTGTAAATAAAATAAAGAATCTGATTAGTAGAAACGAGTGATATGTTATTGGCTTTCTTTTATATATATGCAGGTATTATTTCCTGAAAAATAATAGTTTATTAAAGAATTGGATCTTTATCCTAATACTCAAATTTGTTGGGTTCTAGAAAAATGAGATACTTAAATTGTTTTTGAGAGATAAAATATAAATTATTAAATAGATTCATAGTAAGCCACCACCAAAGAATGGTGCATGGTCAAATATCGTCTCAGCCTTAAAAATGGTAAAACAGGCAAAAGAAACTTTCTCAAAGTTTTATTGAAGTGACTATAAAGTCTTAACTGCTACTAAAAACTATTTCTGTTATATAACATCTTATTACTCTTAAAAAAAATCTTTCTTTTGATGGGATGACTAATATTAAAGTAATATATCTCATTAGTAATTCAATCTTATATGCTTAAACTAAGAGTATTGGATTCATTTATCATAATTCGTTAAAAAATAGTAAATGGACAATCATATGTCAAATTTATATCAACGGATGATCAATATTGTTGGAAGGCTAATACATAGATATTTGAGCTTGTTTCAATACTCTTTAGGAATAAAAAAGCTTGAATAATAATATGCAACATTATGATAAACTTTAAGAGCATTTTTCTTAGGATTTATACAAACCAAATTCCCAAATTGACTGTTTTCCTCATAAAAAACTTCACTAGCCCTATTTGACGCTCCTCAAACTTGTAACCTAATATCTTGTTAAACTTAATCTTGTATGGATTAGGAACAAACATATCAAGTTTGTTCTTCTAGTGAAGCTCCTAGTGTGATGTGTGAAGGAAATTGAAGCCATTCAGCTGTAGTAATAATTTAATTTTATCTTTATAGTTAGTTATTTATCATAAAAAAAACCATCCATAAAATATACATCTACAATAAAATTAATGGAAAAGGTCTTGGGTCCCATAAGATTTTGTTGTTACAGATCTTCTCTAAAGCTTCCTCCTATAAACCTAATGACCTGAGATTTAGACTGTAAAAAATATTAACATTGAATGTCTAGATTTTATATTTGTACCTGAAGATTAAGAAGAATGGAAGGAAACTTATATTTTTTCTTTACTCGAATGAATGGAGATTAATTGCGTACCCTTGAGTTTAATCTATAATAAATAACTTGAGAGGTTATGTAGGCTTTGAAAACTAACTTTTTGCCATATTTCTTTGTTGCACGAGTCAAGAAGACTAAGTTTAATTGAAGAATAATAAAATTGTGATGGGAGGGTAAATGAAAAATGATTAAGTATTTTATATACGCAGTGAAAAATGTAGATTTTATTATACTTAAACTTATAAAATATTTGAACTTAAATAAAGAATCTATAGCTATTTGGATGGTGATTTTAATTTTTTGAAATCTTTACTTTAAATGAATAATCCATCACTATTTGAGACGCGATTTTTTTATATATATGTGAAATCTTATATAATATATATAAAATAATTAAAAATATTGATTTAATTAATTTTATGGTCGCTAACGGTATTAAAATTAACTTTTGAATTTTAATACATGCGCTAAAGAACTTATTCGTCATTTATTTTTTAAAAAATTGAAAAAGGTAATTTTATTGAGATAATAATAAAAGTTTATCACCATGCATGAGGTAAAAAGCCACGTTATACAAAAACATCAACTGTGCTTTATAATAATGTGATAAGTTATTTTAATGCAATATCTCTACTTTAAATCACGTATTTATATATCAATATATAAAGTTTTGTTAGTAATTAACCTCAAAAACTTGATCTAATTGTTAATAAAAATTTTGAAATACCTTTTACCATCCTACTCAAAGTATAGTGTACTATACAATCATAAGTTGATAACGATAACAATGTAAAATGCATAGAGAAGCTAACCAACTTTTAATGATACTTCTTCTTTGCATCAATCAAGAGGATTAACTAATTATTGAAGAACAATTACAATGTGAGAAGAGAATAAATATGTAAGGTTGATTATTTTGTGCAAACTATTAAAAACGTAAGTCTTAGTTTATACTATAACTTATGAAATTTTTGAACTTAAATAAAAATCATAAACTGTTTAAAGAAAATAAAGATTTGTACCTATTTAAAATAATATTTTTTAAATAAAGAATCCATTGCTATTTGGGACTTGATATTATTATACTTATTAGATATTTTACATTATTTATATAAAATTCTTATGAGCATTAATTTTATTAGTTCAATATCTACCATTATGTACAAATAAGTCACTTCAAATAAAATGTACTTTTCAATTTAATGTTTGTACGGAAGAACTTATTAGCCATTTACTTTGAAAAGTAGGAAAAAAATTTATTGAGATAATATTAAAAATTTATATAGTTTTACAACATTTTTTCTCAATTTTTAGAGGATAGCTTTTGTGGGAATTTAGAATTCTGGATGAAGATGGTGAGTGCTATTGGAACAATGAAGCTCAAAAGGTAAAGTGAAGGAAGGAAAATGAGATAGATGGAAATAGCTTTGAATATTTTCTGCAAACTATTTTTTAATTTCGTAACTTTTATCTTTAAAAGACCAATTTAATGATGATGGTTAACCAAGTCTGCCCTCTTCATATTTCTTTACCATACTGTATATAAATATATATGTATAGTTATTACCTTATTAAAATTAGATATCTAAGTGTTAAGTGCTTCAGAATATAAAAATATTTGTTGATCATACAAGTATGACACCATAAAGTTTTGTTAAACAATATAGAAACAAAAACTTAGAGGATCACAATCACTTAATAATTTTTTATTTCAAATTAGTGATTTAAGAATAAAAAATATGTAATAAAAATTAGCTAATTTTTAAAATTTAAAGCTACAGGTGTTTCACATTTTTTATGTACATATATGATGTACATAAAAAAAGTATGTGGTAAAGTTGAATTTATTTTTTTGATTTTATCATAATATTATTGTGTAGAGAACTTAATCAAAATCCTTACAAGATATCACGATTCTAATTTGGTAGAAATTTGTAATATACAACTGGATTTTTTTTGTCTTCAAATGTATTTGTTATTTTATGAGAAAGAATAGTTTATTTAAAAATTAGATATTTTTTCCAATATCCAAAAGTCTTGGCTTCATTAAAAATGTGATCATTAATTCTTTTTTTTTTGTTAAGTATAAATTCTTGAAGAACATACTAAATTTTTTATTCATCCCTAAATTCTCATTAATTCTCTTCATTGATTGTGTGGTTTTTATTAATTAATGTGATATATTTTTTGTTTCTTTTGAAACATATACTATACTTTACAATAATGTGATGAGTTATTTTAATATAATATTTTAATTTAAATCATATATTTATATACCAATATATAAAAACCGGCTAAAATTTAATATCGAAAATATGTTCTAATTATTAATAAAAATTATAAAGTACCTTTTAACATCTTATACAATGTAATATAAAAAATATTAGTCAATAATGATAACAATTTAAACTATAAACTAAAGATTTATATGATCATAATATTTAGCACATTCTGAGTCTTTCAAATGATTGTATACTCGTACAAACTTTACTTTGCAATATTAACTTAACTTATTACTGATCTAATAAATTTAATTGATGTGATACAATTGTAAGTTTTTTGAGTTACCTTTAACTTATTACTGACCTTTTACAAAATTTTAAAAGATAATTATACATAAAAAATTTATTCTACCACATGATCTATTAGATCTTAAAAATAAAAATTTCATCCTCCTTGGAAGCTTTTTTATTCCAGTAATTAATTTGTTCTCTCTTCCTCTTAGCTCACTGTCAACATTTTTTTTCCTCATATTATATTGTCTCTTAATTTTCACCTCAATCTTTAGCCTTAATTTTTTTTTCACATTATTTATAAATGGATGTGTATAAATATATGTATATATAAAAGATGAAATTATCAATTAATATTATTTAAGTGGGATTGGTGGCATAGAGCTGCAATTATCAATTCAATGTGTACAATTCTAAAATATTAAGTCTTGTGATATAATAAATTGCTATTAATATACTGATTACTTTTATAACATTCTGACTTACTTTGCTTGTTTGATTATTTATTATTTCTCACACGACTTTGATAGGTACAATGAATACGTATAAATCTCCTATTTGTGTAAAAGTAAAAAACCATTCAATTTTTCATTTGTCCCATGATTTTTATGGGAAGAAAGAATACCTACAAGATCTCCTATTTGTATAGAAGTACAAAATCAAATACTACAAGCTTGTGGTAAACCTAAACAATAGATCAAGGCTCATTGGTGGAAAACAACAATTCCATTAGGGTGAGTTCAATACTTGCACAAGGTATAAAAAGGACTAACGATTCTGCCTTCGCACTAGTAGGGATTACAAGCTCTACCATGATACTTTTGCTAATAAATGGTGGAGGTGCCCCAACTGGCATTATGAGAGGTAAACCTTTTATCATTATTTTTATTATATATGTGTATATTAATGTGCAAATCCACTACATGTTATGTAGAGTAATTTGTATATATGTGTTTCTAAAATATGAACTGTGATGGTAACTAAGAAAGGGCAACTCACAAAACTTACAAAGGGTGTACAAGAGATCCGAAATGCAGAATGCACCTCTTGTGTCACCTTTGGTTGCTATAAGTGTTGCTTTAGGGACTGCAAGTGTCGCACCTGCATTTATTATATGGAGAATGCAAAGCCCTAATCTCTCATAATCATCACTCTCTATTAATGATTACGCAGTTTAGAAGTTTCATCTTTCAGACTTTATGTAAACTATACATAAACTCTAGACTGCATGATCATATTTTTTTATTAATGGCCAGAGATCACCACTTTTAATTGGAATCTGGATGCACGAGCCATCTTCCACTGCGTAGTACACAAATCCCTACAGTGCTGCCGGTAGCATCTGCATAGGCTCTAGGCATAGAGGCGGTGGACGACAAGGCTCTCTAACTAGTTGTCATTTGATCAGGTTCTGTGATGGCCATGCATTAGATGCTCTTATCAAAACTGTTTGCTGCTGTATGATGGGTGATGATTAGACTTAAAAATTTGTGTTTAGAATTTAGGTTTTGGAGAAGAGAAAGAAAACTCATTGGAATTAATAAGAGAAGAACAAAAGAATAATAGAGGATGTATATATATGTATATATATATATATTCTTTTTTTATTTCAAAAATTATTAACAATAATGCTACATATTTTTAAAGTAGGCATATTTATATTGTAAAATATGTACATATAAAGTATATTTAAAAGAAGAGTGAGAAATCCTTAAATTTATTTTTATCATATTCCTATTATTTAAGAGACTTTTACTAAAATTCTTAAATAAAATAAAGAGTCTGATGTAACAATCCACCTTTTCTATTGAGGAGGGAACCCTATTCTACGCACATAACCTAGTAATTTTACGCAGCAATAAGCGAATACTTAAGATTCAATCATCCCCTATACGAAATTATAAGTCATGATGCTTGCTAAATTTTTGACATTGTATCGTTATAATATAATTAAACCGACTTTACAAGACAAAACTCTTAAGATCACTAAAAGTTTTCCAGAGTCTTTATTCGACTTTAAACTTGCTCTTGATCTTGATAATTTGCACTGGGGGATGTGAATTGGAGTGAGCTTCACAGACTCAGTAAGGAAGAGGGGTAGTCCCCAAAACAAAGACATACACACACTCAATCACACAAGATTCAAAAAATAAATTCATATCTTCTTTAAAACAAATTCCCAATCAATACAATAACCATAATTTCACATATCTCACTGATTCACTCTTTCACGTATGATTTCATGGATATCACAAATAATTTAACATCAAATTTACATAAACAAATAATATTGTTCACTGGTTTCATAACACTTGCACTTGCACTTGCCAATGAATTACTTATCATTGCAAATGTCAATATCGTTTTCACTTTACATTGTTCAATTATTACTTTTTAGTTGCACTTGCATTCTAAATCACATTTTTATGAAGGTTTATAATTTCTATTTTTTCATCTTTTAAGAGTTTCATTGCATGATATCATTTTCGTGGGCATCAACGAGCATTAAGAATTCCCTCTACTATATGGGTACATCATTTATCACTTATCACTTATCACTTGTTATTTATCAGTTATCACTTCCTCAATGCACCCAAACATAGAACAATTATGCATTGTGTATCACTTATCACTTTTCACATAGACCTGAATACAGAACGGTTATGTATGGGACTTTCCAGCCATGTCTAGCTAAAGTCTTATCCATAGGTAGGGTTCACCACACTTCACTTGCCAAAATGGCAACACACACACACACTCCCCTCGTTGATACCTGTTAAACGGATTTCCACGTCTTCTAAATGTTCTTATTTTATTACTTTATAATCAATCCCATCACTCTAACACACGTGCCTACACAAATTAGATGTTTACATATTTTCACTCATAACAAGTATACATTGGTTATATATACTCCGATACACAGTTTAACCTTCACGACTATTCAACCATCAACCAATACACATATGCACACTATTTATACCAACAGTTTTATACATACATATACATGTATATATATATATACATAGTCTTATTAGTTTATTGGAATCTAAAGGATAATCCCTATAACCACAACACCTATACATTTTTACTTGTATACACTATACCTCTTTCATTTACTCTGCTTCATGAATCATCATTTGCACATATTCTACTGCTATTACACTCATTATGCATAGACAAAAATAATGTTTATATATGTTTACACATATCATATCATACACATAGACTTGTTTTACACATTTAATTACATATATTCTTGAAGCACCCACAGACGTAACATACATACACATGAGGAGTTTACTAAAAACATGTTAGAAACTTAAACAATTTATAAAATATATAAAATATTTATTTAAAAGAAAATAAAATTTTTATAAAAATATGAGCATCTCTTGATGAGACTAACCTAATATCTTACCTACAATTGAATAAAAAAAAGTGTCAAAATCCTTACTAGCTCAGGTCCACGCTTTCCTCTAAATCCAATATTTTTTAGATAATGCCCTCATTTACAAACAGATAATACATAGGTTAAATGATGGAAACTTATGGAAATAATTAGAATACAAAAGCGGGATTGAATTTTATCGTAGCACGATTTCAGTCACCATAATTGCCACACACCACCGTACACGGGTCCCTAGTTCACCACACGCTGCCATTAGAGCATCGCATGCCACCTCATGCTCGGCTATTGGAACCAGCACATGCCACCAAAACCACCCACGCACTAAACATGTTTTGGCTAGAAATCATCACAGAACAAGCCGCGCTATAGATCTGGCTCGAAAATGTTAAAATCGTGCTGGAGAAAGGTTTGGATGTGTGGAACCATGCCTAGCAAACATCATGGTTCTCCTTCTTCCCTGCTAGTATCGTTATGTGTTCTCTCTCTCTAACCTTTTGCTTATGGGCCTCTCTATCGTACCGCATGCCACATGCACCAAACTCGCCTCGCCACCAGTCTCGTCTATTCCCTCCTACTTTCTCTCCCTCTCCTCGAGCTCCTTTCTCTCTCTCATGACTCACTCTCTCTCTTTACTAATTTGACTCTATTTCTCTTCTTCTCGATTTCTTCTATTTTTTTAATAGGTGGAAGGATAGAGAGCCCTGCATCCCTTTTTTTTTTCTTCTTTGGCGCGTAGGTCCTGGCTTTTTCTTCTTCTTCTTTGATTGCCTGAGGCATACATGCCTCTAGTTGTCTTCTTTTTTTTTCCTATTTTTTTCATCAAAACAATGTTATTTTAGAGTTTTCCAAAACAACGACCTTTTGGCCCTTCTACTGCTGATGCCCAGCTTCAAAATGACATCATTTTAAGCATGGGCTTATCCCTGTTTCTCTGGGCTGGGGTGTTACATCTGATTTAGTAAAAACTAGTGACATGCTATTAGTTTACTTTTAAATATATGTAGATATTATTTCCTAAAAAATAATATCTTATTAAAGAATTGGATGTTTTTCCTAATACTCAAAATTCTTGGCTTATTAAAGATCGTCTCAGCCTAAAACATTAATATATCCTAGACAAATGGTAAAACAAGTAGAAGAAATTTTCTCAAAGTTTTATTGAAGTGACTATAAACTCTTAACTATCACTGAAAACTATATCTATTATATAACATTTTATCACTCTTTAAAAAAATCTTTTTTTTGATGGGATGACTAACATTAAAGTAACATATCTCATTAGTAATTTAATCTTATATGCTTAAACTAAGCATATAGGATTCATTTATCATAATTTGTTAAAAAATAGTAAATGGACAATCACATGTCAAATTTAAATCAACGGATGATCAATATTGTTGGAAGGATCATACACAGATATTCGAATTTATTTCGATACTCTCAAGGAAAAGGAAAGTATGCAATATTAATATGCAACATTATGATCAATTTTAAGAGTATTTTTCTTAGGAGTTACAAGAACCAAATTCCTAAGTTAATTGTTTTCCTCATAAAAAAATTCACTAGCTCTACTTCATCCTCATCAAACTTGTAACCTGATATCTTGTTAAACTTAATCTTATATGGATCAGGAACAAACATATCAAGTTTGTTTTTCTAGTGAAGCTCTTATTGAGATGTGTATGAAGCCATTTAGCTGAAGTAATAACTTTAAATGTATCCATATTATTAGTAATTTATCATAAAGAAAATTATTCTAAGAAAAACACATCTACGATGGAAAAGGATGTTGGTATTGATGGCACAAGAGAATCCTTACCAAGTGGAAATGAGTGCAACATGATCTTGGGACCCATAAGATTTTACTGGTACATATCTTCTTGAAAGCTTCCTCATTTAAACCTTATGACCTAAGATTTAAACTGTAGAAAATATTAACGTCCAACATCTAAATATTATATTTGTGCCTGAAGATTAAGAAAAATAGAAAGAAACTTGTTTTTTTTTTCTTTCTTTGAATTAATAGAGGTTAAGTGCATAACTTTGAGCTTTATTATAATAAATAACTTGAGAGGTTATGTAGTCTTTGGAAAACAAACTTTTAGCTATATCTTTTTGTTGCATCAGTCAAGAACATTGAGTTTAATTAAAGAACAATTGAATTGTTATGGGAGGATAAATGACATACGGTTGAGTATTTTATATAGGTCGTGGAAAATATAGATTTTATTATAATATAAGTTAAAAAATAATTGAACTTAAATGAAAAATCTATGGCTACTTTGAAAGTGGTTTCATTTTTTGAAATCTTGAACTTAAATGAAGAATCAAACGCTATTTGAGATGCGATTTTATTATATTTGAATGATATCTTACTTAATATATATAAGGTAATTAAAAACATTGATTTGATTAACTACATGGTCGCCGACTATATTGAAAGATGGAGGTGCCCCAACTAACCTTATGAGAGGTAAATCTTTATCATTATTTTTATTGTATATGTATATATTCATGTGGAAATCCACTATATGTTATACTGAGTAAAGTGTATATATGTGTTTCTAAAAGATAGATTGTGATGCTGATGAGGAAAGGTCAAGTCACAAAGTTGTAGAGGGTGTACAGGAGGTTAAAAACACATAATGCACCTCTTGTGCCTGCTTTTGTTGCAACAAGAGTTACTTTAAGGACTGTGAGTGTCACTTGCATTTATTATATGTGGAATCCATAGCCCTAATCTCCAATCATCATTCTAGTTTAATTATTAAACAGATTGAAAGTTTCATCTTTCTGACTTTATTTTGACTCTATGTAAAATCTAGATCGCATGATCATTTTTTTTATTAGCAGCCCGAGCTTGATCACTTCTTTGAATTAGAATCTGGATGCACACATCTTTCACTCGTAGTACATAAATCCCTACATTGTTGGCAATAGCATTTGCAGAGGCTCTGAGTGTGGAGGTGATGGATGACAAGACTCTCTAACTAGTCATCCGTTGTTCAGGTTTTATGGTGCCCATGCATTGGAAGTTCATATGAAAAGTGCTTCTTGCTATATGATAGATTATGATTAGACTTCTAAATTTATGTTTGGAATTTGGATTTTAGAGAAGAAAAAAAAAACTCTTTGAAATTAATGGGGGAAGAACTAGAAGACAATAGAGGATATATATATGTATATATGTATATTCTTTTTCTACGTCAAAAGTTCTCTAACAATAATGCTACATATTGTTTAAGTAAGCATATTTGTGTTTGTAAAAAATGTACATATATAGTATATTTAAAAGAAATCAAAGGTATCATTGAATTTATTTTTTAGTTTATCATAATCCTATAATTTAAGCGAATTTTACTAAAAGTCCTAAATGAAATAAAGAATCTGATTTACTAGAAACTAGTGATATGCTATTGGCTTTCTTTTAAATATATGAAGGTATTATTTTTTGAAAAATAATGGTTTGTTAAAGAATTGGATGTTTATCCTAATACTCAAAATTCTTGGGTTCTAGAAAAATGAGATACTTCAATTCTTTTTTAGAGATAAAGTATAAAATTTTTAAATAGATTTGTAGTAAGCCACCACCAAAGAATGGTGCGTGGTTAAATATCATCTCAGCCTTGAAAAATTAGTATATCTTATATAAATGGTAAAACAGGCAGAAAAAATTTTCTCAAAGTTTAATGAAGTGACTATAAAGTCTTAACTACCACTAAAAACTATCTCTGTTATATAACATCTTATCACTCTTTAAAAAAAAATTTCTTTTGATGGGACGAATAACATTGAAGTAATACATCTCATTAGTAATTCAATCTTATATGCTTAAACTAAGAATATTGGATTCATTTATCATAATTTGTTAAAAAATAATAAATAGACAATTATATGTCAAATATAAATCAACAGATTATCAGTATTGTTGGAAAGCTCATAAAGAGATATTCGAGTTTGTTTCGATGCTCTCGAGAAATAGAAAAGCTTGCAATAATAATATGCAACATTACGATCAATTTTAAGAGCATTTTTCTTAAAGAGTTACAAGAACCAAATTCCCAAGTTGATTGTTTTCCTCACAAAAAACTTCACCAACTCTACCTCATGCTCCTCAAACTTGTACCCTAATATCTTGTTAAACTTAATCTTGTATGGATCAGGAACAAACATATCAAGTTTGTTCTTCTAATGAAGCTCCTAGTGAGATATGTGAAGAAAATTGAAGCCATTCAGCTGTAGTAACAAACATATTAAGTTCGTTCTCTTCATGCACCGTCACGTGTTCTCTCTCTCCGACCTTCTAGTTATGGGCCTCTCTGTCATACCCCATGTCGCACGCACTAAATCGGTCTTGCCGTCGGTCTGGTCTGTTCCCTCCCACTCTCTCTCTCTATACTCGTTTGACTATGTTTTTCTTCCTTCTTCCTGATTTCTTCTCTTTATTTTTAATGGACAAAAAGACAGAGAACCCTGTATGCCTCTTCTTCCTTCTTCTTTGGTGTGTAGGTCCAGGCTTCTTCTTTTGCTTCTTCTTCTTTTGCTACTATAGGCATACATGCCTCTGGTTGCCCTTTTTGTTTTCTTTTTCTTTCATCAAAACGGGGTTTTTTTAGAATTTTCCAAAATGATGTCGTCTTAGCCCTTCTTACTCTTGATGCCTAGCTTTGAAACGACATCATTTTAAGCATGGGCTTATCCCTTTTTCTATGGGCTGGGGTGTTATATCTAATTTAGTAAAAACTAGTGATATGCTATTAGCTTTCTTTTAAATATATGTAGATATTATTTTCTAAAAAATAATAGTTTATTAAATAATTGGATGTTTTTCTTAATACTCAAAATGCTCAAATTCTACAAAAATGATATCATTGAATTTTTTGAGAGACAAAATATAAAATGATTAAATATATTGGTAGTAAGCCACCACCAAAGAATGGTGCATGGTCAAAGATTGTCTCAGCCTAAAAAATTTATTGTATCCTACATAAATGGTATAAAAAACATAAGAAATTTTTTAAAGTCCTATTAAAGTGACTATAAAGTCTTAACTATCACTAAAAACTATCTATGTTATATAACATCTTATCACTCTTTAAAAAAAATCTTTTTTTTACGGGATAAATAATATTGTAGTAATATATCTCATTAGTAATTCAATCTAATTTACTTAAACTAAGCATATTTGATTCATTTATCATAGTTCATTAAAAAATAGTAAATGCATAATTATACATCAAATTTAAAGCAACATATGATCAGTATTGTTGGAAGGGTCATTAAGAGATACTCGAGCTTGTCTCAATGCTCTCGAGGAATAGAAAAGCTTGCAATAATAATACAGAACATTTTGATCAATTTTAAGAGCATTTTTCATATGAGTTACAAGAACCATATTCCTAAATTGATTGTTTTCCTCAAAAAGAACTTCACCAGCTCTATTTCATGCTTATCAAACTTGCAACCTGACATCTTATTAAACTTAATCTTGTATGGATCAGGAACAAACATATCAAGTTCGTTCTTCTAGTGAAGCTCGTAGTGAGATGTGTGAAGGAAATTTAAGCCATTCAGCTGTAGTAATAATTTTTAACGTATCCATATCGTTAGTAGTTTATCATAAAAAAACCATCTAAGAAAAACACATCTACAATGGAGAAGGATATTGGTATGGATGGCATAAGGGAAGCCTTACCGAGTGAAACGAGTGCAACATGGTCTTGGGACCCGCAAGATTTTATTGGTACAGCTCTTCTCCAAAGCCTACTCCTTTAAACCTTAGTGACCTGAGATTTAGACTGTAGAAAATATTAACATCGAACATCTAGATTTTATATTTGTTCCTAAAGATTAAGAAGGATGAAAAAAAAATGTTTTTTTTATTCTTCAAACAAATGGAGGTTTAGTGTGTAACTTTGAGTTTAAGCTATAATAAATAACTTTAGAGGTTATGTAGGATTTGGAGAACAAACTTTTCACTATACTTCTTTGTTGCGCCAGTTAAGAAGACTGAGTTTAATTGAAGAACAGCTAAATTGTGAGGGAAGGATAAATGAGATATGGTTCAATATTTTATATAAGTCCTGAAAAATGTAGATATTTTTATGCTACAATTTATTAAATCTTTGAACTTAAATGAAGAATCTATGGGTATTTGCAAAGTAGTTTTATTTTTTGAAATCTTGAACATAAATGAAGAATTCATCGCTATTTGAGACGCAGTTTTATTATATTCATGTAATATCTTAATATATATATAATTAAAAATATTGATTTAATTAATTCTATGGTTGCCAATTGTATTAAAGTAAACTTTTGAATTTTAATCCATGCGCTAAAGAAGTTATTCATCATTTATTTTTTTTAAAGTAAAAAAAGATAGTTCTATTGAGGTATTGATAGAAGTTTATCACCACGCCTAATGTAAAGGCCACGTTACACAAAAATATCGATTGTACTTTACAATAATGTAATTAGTTATTTTAATGCAATATCTCTACTTTAAATCATGTATTTATATACCAATATATAAAGATTGGTTAGTAATTAACCTTAGAACATGATCTAATTGTTAATGAAAATTTTGAAATACCTTTAACATCCTACTCAAAGTATAGTGTAATATAAAAGCATAAGTCGATGA
>NW_019013673.1:11726-23819 GCF_000150535.2 Carica papaya | reverse complement strand
CAATTTCAGTATGTATTTAAGAAATCTCACTGATCATTTTCACCATTTACTTCTCCTCACCCTACTTAAGTATAAACTATTCTCTTTTTTGTTTATATTTTTCTTTTATGGTTGATATGTCTACAATTGTTTATATATTTTTATATTTATTATTAATATATATAATTATTTATATGCTATATATATTATTCATATATCTGTAATTTTTTATCTATTATATATCTATGTTTTAAATATTTGTGGCTACCGAATTCAAAAAAAATAAAAGTACAATAGTACTTGTTGAAATGTGAAATTGTAATTATTTCTCTAAAAACTCATTTTGAGATAGAGAAAAAATGACATGTACCACTAGCAAAGGTGTTACATAATAGAGGCAATTGAGTTATACAATATACCCATTTACCAGTACACGTGTTTGTTTTTGTAAGTACATTTATAATTTCACCTATAATTATAAATTTTTGGGAGTAAGGGTTACTAAACATTGTTTCTATTTCAAAAACCATCCAATTCATTGCATAATATTGCATAAACCCCTCTCTTCCCAATTTACATACAACTCTAACACAACTCATTTTCAGCATGTGCTTGAGAAATCTCACTTATCATTCTCACAAATTTGCTTCTCTATATCATATTCAGTATAAACCATTCTCTTTTTTGTTTATCTTTTTATTTCATTGTTGATATATATATAATTCTTTATATGTTATATATCTATTATTTATATATCTGTAATCAGTATCTGCTATATATCTACTTTTTATATATTTGTAATTTTTATCTATGGTATATTTAGAGTATTTTATCTATGATATATATATATATATATGATTCAAATTAGTGATATATCTATACTTCGTATATACATAATCTTTTAATTGTAATATATCTATGCGCAATATATTACTAATTTGTTTTTGTTTTCTTGCATGTTTTTGCAAGAGTATATATATACACATGTTTGGATTTGAGATATGAGTGAAATTCATTGTAATTTTCATTAATTTTGTATTTGACTTGATATTTTTATTATTATTTGTTGTTATTTATAATTTTGTGTGTGTTTTTTATTATGATTTGATTTACGCTTTACTTTTCTTATGCGACGATCATAATGTGAGTTTTTATTATCTATAAAATAATTGTTAGCTGACAATTGTTTATATAAATATCTATTATGTGACTACATAATAATACACGACAAATATATAAATAATATTAAGAAAAATTGATAACTTATATTTTAATTGAAACTATTCAAAATATAATATTTATTTAGATTTAAAATTAAAATATGAACCAACTTAGGACACAATTTCATATTACACGAGATGGTTAGATATTTAGGAAGACAAAAAAAAATAGCATATGCAAAGTATATGTTTATGTAAATTCAAATAATAAGTTGGGCATCAAATAAGAATGCTAAAAAGAGTATAGTTCAATTTGAATATATGACGTCATATATACACTCAGCTAATTACAGTTGTTATTTACAGGTACTATTTAATTATTGGAAAATACAAATTTATTCTGAAAAAATTTTGACAATTTGTACCAAACAATGAAAGGCTATATATAGCCTACAGGCGCTCAAAGTCAGTTATCCTCCATCATTTTCCCGCTCTTTTTCTTCTTCAAGAATTCAAACATGGAATCTAGTACACAGCTCTCTATTATCTCCAAACTTGAATCTTCGGTACCGAAATCATCCACTATCATTTCTCTGACTACCTCCGTCCGTTGTCAAATCTCACCAACTCCAGCAAATCCATGCCCACCTCCAAGCGGAATGAAGACGAAACTATAACTATCTGATCACTCGCTAAGCAGTTATTCAATCCATCTCCATTCTCCCCAAACGCCTCTCAAATCCCATCGACAATCAATAAACAACATCAGATGAGCTCTTCAGTCTGCGTGGACTATGCTTGAATTGCCTTGATTTGGTGTTTTTCCCCGTTGTCATGCGCGGCCTACTCGCTACAAACACAAAACCTGAGGTTGGTTCATTGCTAGGGGAATGGGAGCTGTATGAAAATGAGGAAGGGTTCGGGGTTCTGGAGGGGGCTTAGAGACAGTGATTGCACGTCGAATTTGAAGGGGGAAATTTTGGCTACCTCGGTGGCCGCTGATGTGGAGATGTAGGGGTGGTTGTGGAGGTGGTGATGCTCAATGTGAAGTGCGTTTAGAAGGAGCAGAGTAGAGAATTTGAGGATCACAGGAGGGTTCTTAGGTTGGTGGAGGATATCAGACCTTGGTTCAGGTCAGTGGTTACTGTTTATTATTTCTATCTTTTACGTGTTCGGTTCTCTGTTTCTTTCTACATTTTATCGGACCAACAAAAAGAAAAAGAAAGCACTCACATGTAACTTGGAGATTTCACAACGGGTTTCATGACTCTTTCAACAAATGCCACAACAAGTCATTAGATTCACTATGATGCTGGAAAATAAGAATGTATTAGACAAGTTGTACTATATACAGAATAAACTGTTCTTTGAAGTCGTGGATGTAATAAGGCAGAATTTGGTTTTGATCTTGGAATTTGTGAAGGAACACAGAGAAGCATTGTTTAGTGCAATCTAAGCATTTTATGCTAATCAGAAGTTCTTTTGAGCAAGATGTAAACTAGAAGTGTATTAGCTTTATTCCCTGTATTTATTTGTTTTAGCACTAATACGAGGCCATGTCTGTGATACAACTGTCGTGCCTTCCATTTTTTCCATTCCATCATTTTCACAAATTTTTAGGGTGTCTTGCCATTTTTTTTAGTGAACCCCAGTATATATATCGTCGAGGAGGATTTATGTTTTCTTTATTTATTAATGTTTTTTAAAATATTGATTAAATCTAACTTCTTTGGTAGGTTGAGAATGGATAACAAATTAACTGAGTTTGTTGAAATAGTCTCTTACTCGCTAATAAATGTTGATAAAGGGGTGCTCTTCTTTTGTACGACATAGCAAGAGATCTAGGTGTATTCACGATTTCTGGCAGGTAAGTTGTCTAGTGCCATCATGTGCATTTACTATGTCATTATTATAGAGAGAGAGACCATTCTAAGTTGACTTATAATTGACATTGTTTGCAGGTTATGGCACATTTTGAGTTTGACTGCTAACCTTTATGCAACGATTTCTAAAGCCCACGGTCATTGGGATATCCTTGGGTGTCGGACGGGTCCAAATCTACAAAAATGTGCAAAAGCCAACTGCTGTTCTAGTCTATGATTTCATGCTATGACATTGTTGCAGACAGAAAATTTTGCTCCTTAAACTGATGTCTCTTTTGGGGAGAGGAAGATGATTTGAACATTTTACAAACTCTGGTTGAAACCTTATGATTTCATGGACAAATGCACGCATAAAAACAAATGAAATTAAGAAATGAAAACTAAAAGATATTTTCATATACCAAATAGAGCCTAACCTATTGTTCAGCGGTTTTCACTTAAATTAGCTAACTGGATTTAGACATCTCTATGTGCAGATGCCTCCTTGAGAGAACATTCCTACACCAAAGGGATCAGGAAGTCTGGTATGCCTTCTTTAGGTAGCATATGTTCTATACATTTTGGAAGTCAGCACCATCAAGGGCAAGCCTTGCAGATTGTGGCTTCCTTCCCTTTAAAGATCCCTTGTTAAATCTCAGTGGTGATCTACGCTTTACCCAAGTTGTGTTTGAGAGCTGGTTCGGCCATCAAAACTTGGAAATGATCCCTTGTTTCTGATATAAGATCTTAAAAGGTAGGAACATAAGCTTTTCTCTTAATATGGGTAAACATGCATGTATATATATATATCTCGTTATCACAAATTACTGCTTTGATAGATATGCTGATATACCATCCACATCAGATTTTGTCTGAATTTTTGGTTCTGTACTAAGAGTTCAGGAGTTGGCTACAGTCTTGAAAAGCCTTATCTCTGTATATATTTGGGCCACATCAGATTTTATGAATTTTTCACGGCAGGCTGTTGAATAGATTTGATGTCCGGTTGTGTACAAGAGAATAGTGAATTTCCAAACTTGAGATCCGAAACTTAGAAAAGTATGCTGCTCTCTCCTGAGGAATGCTGCTGCAACTCGTTTTTTCTGAATGGCTCTTACAATCCACGAGGTACTCCACCATCCTACCCTTCAGCAGCTTCCCTAGCCATTATGGTAAATCCGTGGAGTAACTGGCAGTGAGATTGACAGATCCAGGGAGGCCGTGCTTGAATAATTGTACCCAAAAAAAGATAGGGTCACCCGTGGGACAGGCCTTCTGATGATGCCTGTTTATGTTTCACTTGGGCCAACTTTTATTTGGAGCCTCTTATACTTTTTTCAATTAGTAAAGTAAAACTTTTTTCCTGACTTAATTACAAGAAACTAAACCACATTAATAATAATCAAAATATCTGTTTGTTTTTTTAAATCGAAGTCGAATATCTTACTCCTATTACAAAACGAGATGCTAGTCAGAAAGCCACACGCGATCTACACGTGGCTTGCTTCATCAATCCAGACCGTTGATTGTGTTGACCAATCTTCATCGTGGGTGGAGGTGCGATAGAAAGTGAGGAAGCACGGTCTGTCCTAGTCAACACATCCCCAGTTTCATGAAAGTGAAAGATCGCCATGTCCTTCAAAGAATTGCATACCACGTAGGTTGTAGCAGAAAGTGACACTTCACAGATCGTACGGCAAAAATTATAACATATTTTACCAAATTTTTAATATAAATTTTAAACTTGAGCAATAAATCTAGACAGGCCAAACCATTAAATACATGAATAATAATTATTAATTGCAGCGGAAGCGAGGGTCCACGAAAAGAATATGATCGTGCATGCAGAAAATCAAACGCCGGTTTTGATTCCACGAAGACGCAAAAAGTCACACGCAGATGAGTCCAATGAGAAAAGAAAGGTAAAGTCACCGGCGACTTTGAAGGAGCCGCCCTCTTCTTCGCTTTCGGGGACGCGCCTCAGGCTCCGCTCATGCCGACCACGCCGGTCAGTCACGTGCCACATCAACATCATCTTTGACTTTTTAGGTGACCAAACAATTTGAAATTTTCAAATATTTAAAATAAGAAAAAAAATCGGTGCGTTAAATTAAAAGACAAGAAATTTGTTAAAAATAGTTTTTGATTTATTATGTAACATATGTGAGGATAAAAAATTTATAGTTGTATCCAATAATAATTAATAATTAAATTTTAATTAGGATTAAATAAATTTAAACACTAAATTTTTCGTTAATAATCTTAAAGAGGGTCTCTTAATATTAGAACACTTATTAATTAATGATGTGTTTATTATAATTAAACGACGAGATTAATTGAATTTGGATCTCAGCTCGCAAATTTATTTATTAAATCTTTACCGATAATTAATCTTCCCAGTCTTTAATTTAAAATTTATTGTTAAAGAAAGAGAATTCAAACATATTATTACAAGAGAAAAAAGAATATATATATATATATATATATATGTATATCTATGTACTCGATAGCATTTCAGATCTTAAGAATTTACACGTGGCATATAATGATTGGTGGAAGTAGTAGTGTAATAGAAAAATACTAACGTTGTCTGTGGTTTAGTTACTACAGCACACAAAGAACTGTTTCCACTTCCCTCCCACAACTCTTCTTCTTCGCACGTGCCGCCGTCTCCTATCCGCCCTTTCAAATACAAGGCCACCCGAGTTGAAACTCCCACAATCAAATCTCTCTCTCTCTCTCTCTCTCTCTTTGTTGTGCTTCGTCTCCGTCCTACTCTAGTTCTCTCTGCGAACAAGCAAACAAACAATGGCGGAGGCAAGCGCAGCGGTGGCACCGACGCCCCTTCTCAAGGATGAGCTCGACATCGTGATCCCGACGATCAGGAACCTTGACTTTCTTGAGATGTGGAGGCCTTTCTTCCAGCCGTACCACCTTATCATTGTCCAGGATGGTGACCCGTCCAAGATCATCAAGGTTCCGGAGGGGTTTGACTACGAGCTCTACAACCGAAACGACATCAACAAGATACTGGGTCCTAAGGCGTCCTGTATTTCATTCAAGGATTCCGCTTGCAGGTGCTTTGGCTACATGGTCTCCAAGAAGAAGTACATCTACACCATTGATGATGATTGCTTTGTAAGCTGCTTCTCTCTCTTTTTATTAGTCTCTTGTATGGTAAATTTCGATCTGGGTTTTGGCTTTTGATTGGGAAGCTTTGGTGGTCGGAATAATTTTGGACTTGATCTGGGAGTAGATTCTGGAATTCGATCTTTTCGGGATTTGGGTTTAATTTTCGTGTAATAAAAGCGGATCTCGGATTGATTTGGGGTGTTAGTTTGTGGTCTATGAAGAAATTTTCGGAGGTTTAGAATTATGAATTCGTCTGTTCGGGACTCATATAATGTGTTTTGTCTGGTGGTTTTTTGTGGGTTATTGAATTCGATTGAAGGGTGACCAGATCTGGGTGTGATCTCTATCATTCAATTATATTTTTTACTTTTGCCTCGTGTTGATTTTATTTTTGGAGGGAATTTTGAATTTTGGTGGGGTTTTGTTTGGTGAGCTTTTGGTTAAATAGAATATTATTCTGATTCATATTTGATGTCTGGTAGCACTAGCTTTTCCTAAATTTAGCTGTTTGAATCTGCATCTGTTGCTAGAGTCTGCTGTCCGTGTAAATCTTCTTTACGAGTTCTATAACCTTTATTATGTGATCATCGTCATTGGCTCAATTTGATCTGCTTTTGTCATGCATAATTTCATGTTAATTAAGTTAGGTCTGAATGTTAGCTGATTAACAGTGACAATATAATTGACCTCTATAGATATTTTGTTCTAAAATCCAGTTTCAAACCATATATGTTTCAATGTGGTTTATCAATAACCCACTAAATTAATTTGAAAACATGTCCGAAAATCTTCTAAACCCATGTATTTAATATGAATGGATCTATTCATCTAAAGAGACTCGAAAGTTTTTTACATGTAGTCAATAATGCAAACCACATTCTTAGATCTTGGATGTCAGTAGCAGTTTGCAGCTTGATCTGTATCAGTCTAGAGCATTCGTTTTGATTACACCATCTTGGAACTGTAACCATCTCATTCATTGCCTGCATTGAAGAAATAGTCTGTCGAATTCTTTAATGTAGTTTTGGTACTATTACAATCTATACTCAACCAGGCTTTGCTATGGCTGATGGTGCGATACAGTTTTTACTGTAGTGATCCTATCCATCACCTGCACTGATGTAATAGTTCATTCGATTCTTTAATGTTGTTTGGTGTTACTACAATCTATGCTCATTTAGGCTTTGCTATGGTTATTGGTGCAGCAACAAATTTGGATTTGGGGGTATGGGGCCTTTAAATGCATATCTGAAATTTCAGCTGGGTTATGTTGTTTGCAGGTTGCCAAGGACCCAACTGGCAAGGACATCAATGCCCTTCAACAGCACATAAAAAACCTTCTGAGTCCATCCACTCCATTTTTCTTCAACACCCTATATGACCCATACCGCGAGGGAACAGATTTTGTTCGTGGCTACCCATTCAGTCTCCGTGAAGGTGTACCTACAGCTGTTTCCCATGGTCTCTGGCTTAACATCCCTGATTATGATGCCCCTACCCAGCTTGTGAAGCCTCTCGAGAGAAACACCAGGTAGATAAAACTTTATTGCTCCATGAGTTTTGGTTTATTCAACACATTCATCATTGCAGAGACAATATCTATTCCTGTTCTGTATAAATGGAATATAAATTAAACTCGACATAACTATTTTCTAATATCTGCGGCACTGGCAGGTATGTTGATGCTGTAATGACAATTCCAAAAGGTACCCTATTTCCCATGTGTGGAATGAATCTGGCATTCAACCGTGAGCTTATTGGCCCTGCAATGTACTTTGGACTCATGGGTGATGGTCAACCTATTGGACGTTATGATGATATGTGGGCTGGTTGGTGCACTAAGGTATTCTTCTTTATACTTCAATCACTCCACATGATTTTTATCAGAGTCAAATTGTGATACATTCAAATAATGAAGTCCTACGAATTGGTAAATCTATAGTTGGAACTTTTTTTCCTGAATCTAACAGGAAAAAAAAAATCTCTTACGAAACCAAGGAACCAACTAGGTTAAGATTGCATTTACTACGAGACTATTTCGTGATTGCTTATTGGCTGCACATATAAGCAACTTCAAGTATCTTGTTTGGTTAGACAAAAAGTAGTGTGTTTATAAACTTATGAAATCAGCAAAAAAAGCAACTTGGCACCAAATTATTTAAGCACATTCATCTCAGCAATCCCAGCTTGACTACGATAACTCCATAAGGGGTCCTTTAGTTGAAAAACTATGAGTGCTTATCATCAGTTATATATGATATGCAGGTTGTATGTGACCATTTGGGATTGGGAGTGAAGACTGGATTGCCATACATCTGGCACAGCAAAGCCAGCAATCCTTTCGTTAATCTTAGGAAAGAATACAAAGGAATCTACTGGCAGGAGGAGCTTATCCCGTTCTTCCAACAAGTCAGCTTACCGAAAGACTGCACCACTGTTCAAAAATGCTACCTCGAACTCTCCAAGCAAGTCAAGGCAAAGCTTGGCAAGGTTGATGAATACTTCAACAAACTAGCTGATGCCATGGTCACCTGGATTGAGGCATGGGATGAGCTTAACCCGTCCGGAGACAAGCCTGCTGAGTTAGCCAAAGGTGCTGCTGCGAAGTAGAAAAGCGTTAAGACAGTTTTAGATTTTTGTGTCATGAGCAGATCAGAACATCCCCCCTTTCGTTCGAGCTCATGCTAAACCCGGATTATTTATTCTATGAGGTTGGATCCGAATATTTTCATTTGTATTTATTTCTGTTGTCTGGATTATGAGCACAGAACAATAAGGAATTTTTATTGGCTCTCTACTTATATTAGATTTGAGATTAACTTATTTAATTCGACATCAATTTGGATTTATTGATCTTTGTGCTTTCCTTCTTGCCCTTCTTTGAGAATGTTGAGTTTTCTACATTGGTTGCTTACAAAGTATATATTACTGATGGGGAATGTTGTCAGTAATATATTTACATACAGGAAGTGTAAGAAAAGGATCGACGTCGTTTTTGTCCGTCTAGAAAATTACAAGGAGTCGCAGGACATTGTTTCTGTCAGAAACCCAGCTCATAAATGCTGTTATAAATTTGAATGTATAATATTATATTTTAGTTCTGAGATCATAGTTTTTCAAAACAAAAAAATATCCTCCATGCATATTTTGGTGGGAAGTGCGAAAAAGTAGAAGACCGGCTGTTTACATCGGTTTTGATGCGCATGTCTCCATGTCCAATGTTGTCTCAACAACAAAACTCCAGCAGAGCATGTCTTCATATATATGTATATATATATATATATATATGAACACACAGACACACACATGCATATACATATAGAATTGCCTATAAAATTGTACATGAAGAGTTTTTTCACCCTCCAAAAGTCCCTTTTATTATAATATTGGTAAGGATGAAGTTTTATAAGTAAACTATATGAAAATATTTAGGTCAACATATTGTTTTAATTAGTTGAAAACTTAATTAATATTATCACATGTAATTAGTAAGTACTAATTATTTTTATAACATGCGTTATTAAAAAGAAAAATTTGTACATGACAAACAGTAGCAAAGTTTGTTAATAGGTGGGCCAGGGAATCGAAAATTTGAATCCGGGGAATCATCAAAACGCTCCGTATCGAGGCCCGGGTCCCCAAGTCGGTATGTTTTGAAATTCTTCTCCCTGGTGTAAAAAAAACCGGCTCAAATTTAAAAAAATTTGCAAAACGCCGTTGCCGGGGATCGAACCCGGGTCACCCGCGTGACAGGCGGGAATACTCACCACTATACTACAACGACCACTTGTGTTAAGTTATTAACAAATTGATAAATATTGAAAACTAAGTCTTTAATTACTGTAAAAATTATAATAAAAAATATACTAGAAATTAAATAAAAAAAAAAAGAAAAGAAAATTAATTTTAAAAAATAAAACAATAAACTGAATTATAATTATGCCCGCACATTAAAGATTCTATTTACTTGTACCGCATAAATTTTGCTGATTTTTTAAGAGCTTCAAATGTGTGTCTCATGTTTTGAGGCCGGTCAGCTCATAGCTGACTCTTTTTCTTGGGGTGCAAATAGACCTCTTATTCCAAATTGTGTATTGCAGGATGGACAAATTTTTAAGTAATTTTATATAATGGGTATGAGTTCTTTGAAATTATTTCATTAATAACTTGATAAACATCTCCATAATCAGTTGTATTATTACTCATTACTTAATACTTGTAATATGTTTTCATGCAATATTATATTTTTATTAAAAGAATTCATGGTCGTCTGTAAGTTTCCACCAACCTTACTTCTATTCTGTGTCATATAAAGTCATTCCATCAAACATGATACTCAACCAAAGCCATTATGCGAGTAAATCCTTGACTTGCTGAGTAGAAAAGGAGAGTAATTTTGAATCTGATACTGAAGAATACAATCATGCAAATGGAGTTTTAGCTGCCATTGGTTGGCACAAATACAGCAGAAGTAAATTTGTAGTGCACATGAATCATGCATTATAACTTATTTCTACGGGGAGGATTAGTATTTGTTAATGCAGTTCTTTCAGAATGTTCTCAGAGAATAAAAGGGACAGCATATTAACGCAAACTTGAAGCTATCGGATATTTCAGTGCCGGGGAAGGAGGCCATGGGCTTCCCAATTTTTCCAACAGTCGTACTAGAATTTGAACTTTCTCCTTGCTTCTGGCCAGAGCTTGAGTTGATGTTAGTTGGTAATCCAGTGACCGCTTCTTGGAAACTGCCAAATCTTCAGCCCTTCAGTTCCTGCCTATATACAAGTAAAATTATAGATAAATGTGAGAAAACAAAGTGCCAAGTTTAATGATTCTGAAGTTAATAGAAATCAAGTTCTCGGTTCTCAATATACCCATTTAAACTTAAAGTGATTTAACTATAAATGGCTTGATTCCGAGAATCATATGGTATACGGTATTCTTCTTTGTGCTCTAGGACACACTCAATCTCCAGGCCAAGTATGTTTTCCTCCTTGTTTGAGCATCTATGTGCTCGTAACAGTGAAGATTTCCCGTCTTGGCATGCTGGTTGTTTCAGATCCATGGACGAATGATGCTGGCCATTGAGTAATTAGAACCCACCATTTGTCCAAGCCATAGAATAGAATTACAAGCAATTGCAAATCAACAATTCCTTTCGATGAAAAACAATCATTTCTCTTTTCTATATTAAGTGCTAATGTTATCATATCAAACAAAATATATGCCAACGGCGTGTTTATACACAATACCTTCTCTGAAACCACTCAAGTGATCCGGAGGCAGCAGAAGGCATCATTTTCCTGCTTCACCTGCATGATTTGCCTTTGATGTTCAACCCGCTGAAGCTGTGATGATAGTTGAAGCAAGTCAATTGTGGGTCCGTCTTCACATGAACTACGGTTCTTGGCATTTAGAAAATCTGTCCCTTGGTAAATTCCATTGGGGATATCAAAGTTTGGGGCATCAATGCCATCAGACAGCAATATAGGGCACAACTGGCTTCCTTCAGAAGAATTAACTCCTGTGGAAGATAACTTATTAGGCAATCCATTAGCTGAAGCCCGTGAACTTACTCCCATGAGCTTTTCAGATACTTGACCAATGCTGTAATGGATGTGGTTGGCTGGCAATACCAGAGAACGAGCCATGGGAATTCCAGACAAATGGCTTGAAGAGTTCCCTGATTGAGATGACAGAAGAGAGAGAGCACAGCCAGAGTCTGACATCCCCGAGAGTCCTTGGATGGTTGATGCTGTGTTACAAAAGCTAAAGTCTTCACTTCCTAGCGAGGCCTCTTGGAATAGAGGACGAGATCCAATATGTGGGTCTCCAAAATCATGTGGATATCGAGTACTGTTGTCATTAAAAATGTTGTCAATTGCCATATTACTTCCATTCTCATGGAAAAAGAAGCAGTTTCTCAAATTCATTAGAAGGGACAGGAGGTTTGAATGCAG
>NW_019013672.1:4219-18244 GCF_000150535.2 Carica papaya | reverse complement strand
CCCTCTTTATATGCAATCGAACGGTCAAATTCAATTCGATTGTGCGATTCAGATTTATTTTTCGAATAAGATAGATCTAACAGACAAGAGAGGACCACATATTCCCAAACGGACGGTACAAATCAACACGAGGTGGGTATTTTAGCATAACGTAATAGGAAACCCTAACCTTAGCCGCACAGGCTTCACCGGAGAAGGACCAGACATTGGAGAAGGAGACCGACCACTGACTGTTGTTGCACCAAAGTCACCGTCGACAGTCGAAAAATGTAAAAAAATTTCCATTCCACTCGAAATTCAATTAGTCTCTCTGTGGCCATATCGAAGCAAAAAGGACGGCAGGTGAGCCAACGCAGCCACCACGGCTAAAATCCAAAACCCTCTCCGATGACCCCCCCTTCCCGTTTTCTATTTCACACGATTCTTTGACCACCGTGTTCATCGTCTCTTTCCGGCACAAGTTAGCCAAAGAAGAACCCAAGTCGCGAAAGAGAACCAGTGGAGCCGTCGCACCTAAAGACCCTCCCCTTCCCCCAACCGGTAGGTCTCTGTTTTTTTATTTTTTCGGCTAACCGATGCCTCCTAACGTATTTTTCGCAAGGATACATGTAAAACAAGCCAAAACCAACGTAAACTGGTAAAACTAGTCACGCCGAGGCGAATCGTCGCCGTGGGCGACGGAGCTGGCACCATTCTGGAACCCTAAAATTTGCCAAAAAGGTTTTTCAACATCAATTTTGACTTTTGGAGTATTTTTAAGTACGTGACAAGTATTTTAATTTTCGCAAGAAAAATTTAGAAAATTTGGGGACTGTCAAAAGGCATAGAAAGTAGCACAACATTTTAAAATACCGATCTGAGTAAGAATCTCTCACCTCACTCCCTATTACGGTAAATTAAGGCTTAATAATCGAATATCTTGTGATTTGTAAAAAAAATAGAAAAACTATAAAAATAATTACAGATCACTAGTGGAGTCAGAAACTATTTAGTGTACGATTGTCTTAGCTCGTCTGTGCTACTTATCTATTTTTCTACAAAGTTTAATTTACTTATTGTTCCACCGTATGATTTAAATTATTACTTTTAATTGCTTTCTCATTTATTGATTACCTAATTGTGATTTTTATCTGATTGACTAATTTAAAATAAAGGTCCTAATTACAATTCTTAATTGTCGAGAGATGAAATTGTATTATTTGCTTAAATGTCATTTGATTGATTTGTGAACATAAAATAAGATGTTCTTATATGATTGGTGATTATTTTGTTGATGGGGATCTATATATGAAAGGTTTACTAGGTAGCCTAAGAAAGGGCAAATAGGCCCAGTATATAGAGAACCTTATTGTAGACATTACTTCAGTCGGATGAGATTAAGAAGTCGCATTTCGGAAGAGTTTTGGAGATATAGTTCACCCTTATACCAGACGGGGTATTGAGATGATGATATGTTTGGCGCCTATTACTGGACAGAGTATGGGAACGACTGGGTTAATTAACAAGTTTATATATTGGGTTCATGTAAAGGAGAATATCCCTATGGACCCCTAAAGATACCGGTAAGCAGGAAATGATGTGAGTTTAATGTTATTATTCATGTAAATGTGTCACAAGAATTATATTCGAATTTATTGCCTTCATATATCGTTTTGAAAAACTCGCAACAGGTACCGCCGCCATAAAATCATAAAATAACAAATGGTTAGGCTGAGGTGAACTGCCGCCATGGGTAGCAGAGCCAGCGCTAGAGCATGGCACTGCCACCATGCTAGAAATATAAAATTTGCCATAAATATTTTTCAACACCAATTTTAGATTTTTGGGGTATTTTTGGGTACGTGAAAATTATTTTAAATTCTGCATGAAAAATTCAGAAAAATCGGGGATTGTCAGGAGGCGTTATAGGTAGCACAATGTTTCGAAACACCGATTCATGTAAGAATCTCTAACCCTACTCCCTATTACGATAAATTGAGGTTTAATAATAGAATATCTTGTGTTTTGTAAAAAAATTAGAAAATCTTTAAAAATAGTTACTGGTCACTAGTGGAGCTGGAAACTGTTTAGTGTATAATTGCTCTAGCTCGTCTGTTTTACTTATCAATCTTTTTATACTGCCTAATTTGCTTATTATTCCAATGTGTGATTTAAATTATTACTTTTAATTGCTTTCTCATTTATTGGTTGTCTAATCATGATTTTTATCTGATTGATTGATTTGAAATGTCTCAATTACATTTCTTAATTGTTGAGGGACAAAATTGTACTATTTGTTTAAATGAGGTTTGATTGATCTGTAAACATAAAATGAGATGTTAGTATGTGATTGGTAATTTTTTTATCGATGATGATCTATATATAAAAGGCTTACTAGGTATCCTGAAAAAAAGACAGACGTACCCGGTACATAAGGAACCCTACTGTGGACATCTGAAAGGATTTTGGAGATATGGTTCACCCTCATACCGGATGAGATATTGAAGCGATGGTATGTTTGACGCCCATTATTGGAAGGGGTATGGGAACGGCCGGATTAATTAATAATTTTATATATTGGGTCCACGAGGAGGGGAATATCCCTACGGACCCTTAGAGGTACCGATAAGCAGGGAATGAGATGAATTTAGTGTTATTGTTCATGTAAATGTGTCATAAGAATGATATTCGAGTTTATTGTTTTCATATATCATTTTGAAAAACTCGCAACAGGTAAGTACGAAATAAACGGTTTTTTTATGTTAAATGAATTTGCTCAAATTAAGGGCTCCATTTGTTATTTTATAATTTTTACCAACTCTCGATTTTTCGTATTAATGATTAGCGTGATATCCTTACTGAACTAGTATATCTCACCCTTTTATTAACTATTTCATATCAAGAAGACCAAAACTCTGATCCTGATTAGCAAAAGGGTTATGAGTAGATTACATTCCGGACCCCATCAAGTGCTAGTAGAGGTTAACCTATAAGATTTTTATTTAGTTGTTTTAATCATTTATTCATTTCTTTTTACTAAGAACTGTAGAATAGAAATTTTCGTAACCCTATTGAGTATTCTAATTTATTGTATAAGAAATATAAACCCTAATATTATTGTTTGCTTTTATATTTAAAATACAAATTCATATCCTTTTTGGTTCGAGTCTTTACAGTTGAAGGGATTCTTATAGGTGGGTGATAGAAAATTATTTGGCCCGGATCTTATGAGAAGACTACAGCCAAGATAGTTAAGATTATAAAGAACATCCAGACAACTCAGAGTAAGCATAAGAGTTATGTGGACACCCAAATAAGGAATTTGAAATTTGAGAAATGCGATCGAGTGTTTCTTAAGGTCACCTCTCTCTAACGAATCAACAGATTTTGCAATAAGGAAAAATTAAATCTCTAGTTTATTGGACAGTTTGAAATCTTAGACATGATTGGTACGTCCACCTATAGACTAGCACTACCTCTAGAGCTATCCAGATTCTATAATGTATTTTACATGTTCAGACTACACAAATACAACCTGGACCCCTCACACATCTTGTCCTACGAATCCTTTTCACTTCAGGATTATCTATCCTATGAGAAGGTGTCAGTAGGCACTGTAGACTGGAAGAGTATAGTACTTCGTAACAGAGAAATTTCCTTTGTCAAGGTCTTATAGCAGAATCATATTCAGGAAATGGTCATTTAAGAACTAGAATCATACTTAAGAGTGCAGTAGCCCCAGTTGTTCAATTAAGTGGGACGGTGACAAATTTTGAGAGACTAAATTTTTCTTAAAGGGGGAGACTTGTAATACCTGGGCCTGAAAATTGGTCAAGACTAATTATTTTTATTTATAATAAATTATATAAATAATTAATTTAATTTATTTCAATTTGATTTTATTGATTTTTTGAGAAAAAAATGAAATACGGATGAAATTGAAAATAATTTTAAGGAAAAAAGGTAAACTTTTGAATTCGGAAGGTGATTTTGAGAAAAAAAAATTGAAATCAGGGAGTTAAATCTCAAAAAGGAAAAGTTTGGTCACGTGGGATGGCCTGGTCACCAGCCTTGGCGAACTAGAGCACGTCGTGTGGCAACCCCGCTGACTTCGGCACCATGCGGGAGGCCGCACAAGCGATCTACGTGCCCAGAGATTCGACGTCCTAGATCTCATCCCACATGCGTGAAAGACCCAAATGCATTCCCTCTTTAGACGCGATCGAACGATTAGATTCAATTCGATCATGTAGCCCAGATTCATTTCTTGAATAACATAGATCCAACAGACGAGAGATAGTCACGTCTTCCTAAACAGACGGTCTAGATCGACACAAGGTGGGTATTTAATCATCGCGTACTAAAAAATTCTAACCCTAGCCGCACAGCCTTCACCGAAGAAGAAGAACCAGACGCCGGAGAGGGAGGTCGACCATTGGCACCCGTCATACCAAAGCCACCGCCAACCACCGAAAAAGGTAAAAATTTCCTTATTTCACTCAGAATTCAATTTCAAGTCCTGTCGTGACCATATCAGAGCAAAAGGGATGATGTGTGATCCAAAAATCATGGGTAAAGCCCGACAAAGTTATCGCGCCCAAAACCCAAAAATCAAAACCATCTCCGATGACCCCCTTCTCGTTTTCTGTTTTATATGATTCTTTGAACACCGTGTTCACCGTCTCTTTCTGGTGCAGGTTAGCCAAAGAAAAACTCTAGCCACGAAGGAGAACCGACAGAGCAGTCGCACCTGGAGACCCCCCTATTGGTAGGTCTCGATTTTTTTATTTTGTAGCCAATCAAGGCCTTCTAACATGTTTTTCATAGGGATATGTGTAATACCAGCCAAAATTGGTCAGGCTGAGGTGAACTGCCACCATGAGTAGCAGAGCCAGCGCTAGAGCATGGCACCGCCGCCATGCTAGAAATATAAAATTTGCCATAAATGTTTTTCAACACCAATTTTAGATTTTTGGGGTATTTTTAGGTACGTGAAAAGTATTTTAAATTCTGCATGAAAAATTTAGAAAAATCAGGGACCGTCAGGAGGCGTTATAGGTAGCACGATGTTTCAAAACACCGATTCATGTAAGAATCTCTAACCCTACTCCTTATTACGGTAAATTGAGGTTTAATAATAGAATATCTTATGTTTTGTAAAAAAATTAGAAAATCTTTAAAAATAATTATTAGTCACTAGTGGAGCTGGAAACTGTTTAGTGTATAATTGCTCTAGCTCGTCTGTTTTACTTATCAATCTTTTTATACTGCCTAATTTGCTTATTATTCCAATGTGTGATTTAAATTATTACTTTTAATTGCTTTCTCATTTATTGATTGTCTAATCATGATTTTTATCTGATTGATTGATTTGAAATGTCTCAATTACATTTCTTAATTGTTAAGGGATAAAATTGTACTATTTTTTTAAAGGACGTTTGATTGATTTGTAAACATAAAATGAGATATTGGTATGTGATTGGTAATTGTTTTATCGATGAGGATCTATATATGAAAGGTTTTACTAGGTATCCTGAAAAAAGATAGACGTGTCTGGTACATAAAGAACCCTACTGTGGACATCTGAAAGGGTTTTGGAGATATAGTTCACCCTCATACCGGACGAGATATTGAAGCGATGGTATGTTTGACGCCCATTATCGGACGGGATATGGGGACGGCCGGATTAATTAACAAATTTATACAATGGGTCCACGAGGAGGGGAATATCCCTACGGACCCTTAGAGGTATCGATAAGCAGGGAATGAGATGAATTTAGTGTTATTGTTCATGTAAATGTGTCATAAGAATGATATTCGAATTTATTGTTTTCATATATCGTTTTGAAAAACTCGTAACAGGTAAGTAAGAAATAAACGATTTTTTTTATGTTAAATGAATTTGCTCAAATTAAGGGCTACATTTTTTATTTTATAATTTTTACCAACATCCAGTTTTTCATATCAGTGATTAGCTTGATATCCTTACTGGACTAATGTAGTTCACCCTTCTATTAACTATTTCGGATCAAGAATAGTAAAATCTAGATTCTGATCAGTAGGAGGGTTGTGAGTATATTACCTTTTGGACCCCATTTAGTGCTAGTGGAGGTTAACTTCTAGGATATTTATTTACTTGTTTTAATTATTTATTCGTTTTCAATTATGAAGAATTATAGAATTGATATTCACGTAACCCTATTGAGCATTCTAATTTACTGTGTAAATAATATAAACTATAATATTGCTGTTTACTTCGCATTTAAAATACAAATTTATGTCCTTTAAATTTCTAGTCTTTACATCAAGTCACATGTATATCAGTTTTAAATTTACAAACATAATATCTACATCGCCACACGCATGAACAATGCACCAACATTTTTAGCACATATAGACTAAAGTACCAAAATAAACTATGATTATACAAATTTATTCAAATTATTTTCTAAAATATTTTTTTTTTCTCTAAAGTTTTCCTTCAACTTAAAAAATAAATAAATAAATAAAATTTCCTCTCTACTGATTTTTTTTTAATGTCATTTGGATGTGCTGACATAGCACTTGGAGTGTAATGGAAAACTAGTCTGAATAATAATATTTATAAAATTTTTTTGTATTCTTTTTTCTGATTTTGCTATAAATAGATGAAAAGCTAGAAACAACTTGTCAAACAAGTGCTACCAAGTCATATAACAATTCTTTTAGACGAAAGACTAAATATAGTTATATTAGTTTTTATTAAAATTGACAAATTCAGTTGTCTTTTGAGATGAATTGCAAAAGGGACCATAAAACATAGAAATAATTGTAACGACCTGTAACTTAAAAGGAAATAAATTATAAATTGAATGCGGAAGCGAAATAATAAAGTTAGGGTTTACATTCCTTAGAAAATAATTCAGAATACTCAATAGGGCTACAGGAATGATCCTTTTAAAAGAACAAATAAAAAATCAAAGAAATAAATAGAAAGTAAACAACTGAGCATCATATTCGCAACCTTCTTGTAGATCGGGATCTGGATCTTGTTCCTCTTGATCTGAAATAGTTAATAGAAAAGTGAGCTACACTAAAGCAGTAAGAATGTCACACTAGTCACCGATGCAGAAATGAAGGTTGGTAAAAATCATAAAAATAACTAATTGAGTTCTTGATTTAAGTAAATTCATTTATTATAAATAAAATTATTTACTGCATATTTACCGTAGTGAGATTTTCAAAACCGATCTATAGAGGTAATAATATAACCAATATCATAATCTCATTTTCAATTAGTCAGAATAACAACTTTCTCTTTTTATCTACCTACTGGTATCCATGGGGATCCATAGGAATATCCCCACTACGTATGAACCATTATTCAACATTTGTCAACTAACTGGCCGTCCCCATATCCCGTCCACTATGAGCACCAAAGGTACCATCCCTCAATACCATGTCCAGTATGAGGGTGAAATGGGCCGTCCCCATACCTTGTCCAGTATGAGCGCCAAAAATACCAATTCTAGATACTCCGTCCGATATGAGGGTGAAACGGACCGTTCTCATATCTCGTTCGGTATGAGTGCCAAAAATACCAATCCTTGATACCCTGTCCAGTATGAGACAACATTCATAGTAAGGTTTCCTATGTACCCGATCCATCCACCATCTCCTAGAATATCTAGTACGGCTACCATTTATCCATTCATTTAATTAAGCAATTTTCTATTTACATTTAATTTTCAGTTTCAAAATTTAAATATAAATCACGCAAAACAAGTAATATATGCATCAAAGAAACACAACCAAATTATTTTACCCATTCTAGTGTATTATCATGTATTCAAAACTATAGAATTAAACAATCAGTTAAAATAGGATAAACAGTAATAAATAACTGGTTTCGGCTCAATTAGTAACCTGTAATTAATTATCGATATTCTCTAAATTACGCAAAATACCGTATTATTTATAATTAAACTTTAAACAAAAAATAAGGTGAGGATTCTTATCCAAATCGGTGTCCGAAATACTAAACTTTCAGCTACGCCTACTAGCGGTTCTCGGATTTTCTGAATTTTCCTTCGGAGATTAAAACACGCTTCAAATATCTAGAAATACCTTTAAAAAATCTCAAAATCGGTGTTAAAAACTTTTTTTGGTCAATTTCAGAATTCTAGCACGGTGTTACCGCTATGCTCCGGTGATGGCATCGTCGCCTGCGGCGGCAGTTTGCCTCGAACTGATCGTTTTTTGCTAGTTTTGACCGATTTCGGCCAGTTTTATACTTATCCATGCGAGAAAATACGTTAAGGGGGTTTAGTTGGCCGAAAAAAATCGAAAAATAAAAACTCACCGGCGGCAGAATTTTTCGCTACGGCGACTCCACTAGCTTACCTTCACGGTTGGATGTTTTTTTTCAGTCAACCTTTTTTGGTGGTCGGAGGTGGCTCCGGTGTGGCGGCGGGCGGCGGTCGGCTCCCTTCTCCGGCGACTAGTTCTTCTTTTTCGGTGAGGGGTTAGCGATTAGGAATAGGATTCGGTGTGAAGTGAGGTATTTATATCCGTATTCCTTTAATCAGGGTCGTCCATCGCGTTTAAACTCGACCGTCCGATCGTGTTTAAAGAGGAAATAAATCTAAACCATTCATCACTATTTGATCTGGACCGTACGATCGCGTTTAAAGAGGGAACGAATATGGACCGTTCATCCCGTTTAATCGCGACTGTACAATCCCGCCTGAGGAGGAAACGGATCCGGACCGTCCACGCGCGCAGGAACAAATCTGAACCGTCCGATCGCGAACACGCGGATTACAAGTGTGACCTCCCGCGTGGCACCGCGTTAGCGTGCCTTGCTATGTGGCGCACTCCGCTTCATCGAAACTGCTGACTGGGCGGTCCTGCATGACACATTTTTCTTAAATTATATTTTGACTCCTAATTTTTTATTTTATTTTTAAAAACACTCTCAGAACCCAAATTTTTGCTAACTTTTTCTCAAAATTGTTTTCAATTTCATCATCTACATATTTTTTTAAATTAAATAAAAATTTAAAAATTTAAAAATTATGTTTTATGCATTAATTTTAAAATTTTAAAATTAATTCTAGGTATTCCAATAATTATATTTTTGGTAATTCAAAAATTAGTATAAATGTTTACATGGGGGGCAAAATATTCCTAGATTTTGAAGAATGTTGACTATTCTCCCTAAATTTTGTAGAAGTATAAATAAATACCTTTGCTTTGTGGTTGCGAAAGAGAAAAGCATAAGAGGATTTGTGAAGCTTGGGTGCGTAATTTAGAAGATGGAAGTTTGTATGGGTGTGTGCTCACGTTGACCAATGTCAATAAACTTTGTTTCATCTTTTTAAAATTTTAAGATAATTTTGAATGAAGAGATACCATAGATTCACATATGTGCCACACGAAACATCAAAAAATACTTTGGACATAAATGAAGAATTTTATCTCTTTTTTTAAACTTTAGGAAATACTTTTTGAGGGAAATTTTAGACAATTTTTGTATACTATTTTGGTATTTTAACTAAAGTTAAAATTATTTTATAAAAAAACATAAATTGGCATAATAATTTTTTATTATTTCGTTCACAATTTAAATTCCAATTTTATTACTCACTTCGTCTAAAATAAATAAATAAATTAAAATGTTAAAAAAAAAAAATTATTAATTAACTCACAAATGCTACCTGAAAATGGAATAATTCATTTAAAACTACATGAAATAAATCATAAATTAGTCTAATTTCACATGGAATTATATATAAAATAAGTTTTATTTAAATAAATTCTTTAAAATTTTGAATTTATTTCAACCGGGTGGGTCAGCCCAAAATTAAATGCTTTGGGCCTAATCAGTACATTTTACTTTTAAATCATTTTCCACCCGCTACCCTTCTGGAAGCGTGTGCAGACTTCAGCGTAGGAGTAAGAAAAATAACTACATATATAATATATATAATGAGCAAGAAATTCCGAACCAGGAAGAGAATAAGAAGAAGATTTAATTCCTCCCAAGTGTTTTTTTTTTTTTTTCATCTTATTTTAGGTTACTTAGCTGCATTAATTACAAAATTAGGATATTCAAATTGAAAAGAAAAACACTAAAAATTAATTACAGAAATTAAAGGGTGAGTTTCAGATCTAAACCGGCATCATCATCAAGATCGGCTCCCTGCTGTTTGTGACTTTGGTGTTGTTGTTTTCCATCATCGTCTATCTTGTGGTTGCATGGACTTGGAAAGATGAGAGGCGGTCTTCTGAACTCGATTTCCTGCGCAAAATCTTCCCACCGAAACGACGGAATCCAAGTGGATTGCTCGCCGTTTAATCTCCTCATCTTCTTCTTCTCCGATTCCCTCAATTCCTCTCTTCTCTTCTCCCGTGCTTCTCGAAACTTCCTTATCAGCGCGTAAAACTTCTCCATCTTCTCTTCGTCTCCTTCTTCACCTCTTTCTCCTTCTTCTCCCCGATTGCCTTCGCCATTGTTAAAGCTTCCGTCGACTTTCTTCACATGTTCCATTCCCTCTGTTTTCATTGATCATATAGAGTTTAGAAAAGAAGAAAAGAAACGAAATCAGGCGAAGAGTGAGAATTGAGAAGAAATCGAGTTCTCCGTTTCTCTCTGTTTCAAGCTGTGATCATTTCGAAAATCGAATTCATGAAAGCGAGACTAACGTGTACTGGAGTCTCGCTGCTTTGGCATGTACCCAAAAATTCCTCTGCATTTGCGTATTTATACAGAATTACGTCATCCCATTTTTTGAAAAGACAAAATTACCCTCACGTAAAAAAAAACTCGTGAGTTTTTAATTAAATCCAAATTATGTTAAGATTTGATTTGAAAAAATCATTGGAAATTTAGAACATCTTAACTCGAAATTATAAATATATAATATATAATTTAATTGAGGGCGTACAATATATTTATAATTATTTTGTCATTGACCATTTTATTCTGTTGCTTGGGGAGTCTTGGTCGTTTTGGGGGTAAAAATGTAAATTGACTTTTATGAACAGTGCGTGGCGTCATCATGTCTACGTAGGTTTTGGTTGAGTTCTCAAGACAGCGGCAGGTAGCTGACACGAGTATAATGACGTCATCGTGTGAAGTCACGGCGTTGGGTTTCTTTTTCTTTCTTTCTCCTCGCTTAACACTCAATCGTCGCCATTAATAGCAACCGTTTCCTTCTAAAACACCTCTTTCTTCAAAAGCAAGAATTAAACTATTTTTTTTTTTCTTTTTATCTTTTTTTTCTTCTGATGTCAGTTTTTAAATAAATAAAGAAAAAGACTTCGGTTGCAGGTAAGTAGAAAGCTACTTCAAATTGTCTTTGCATCATAATATATATAATTATTTAATTAAAAAATAAAAATTAATTAGAATAATTAAAAATTAAAATATTTTTTTTTTACCTCTCCCCCCCAAATACAAATGGAAAAAATAACAAATAAAAAAGAAAGAATCTTTGCCTGCATGAACATTATTAACCCACCCATGTAATTTTAATTTGTTGTAGTTACATATATATATATAAGTGTGTGTGATTTTTTATGAAGGGACAGAGATTTAGAAAGTTGAAGAATAAACATTAATTGAATAAAAAATCTTGACTTTTGAGTTTTTCGATGCGAAGAAAATTTAAATTTTTATTAATTCTATTAATTTATAAATTAATAAGTTAAAATATATTTATATAAAAATTAAATTTTTTAAAATTATTCTACTACTATTTAAAACATAAATATACATTAAATATTTAAAAAAATAAATTTATATTAATTATATTATATTTAAAAATTAAAAATAAATTATATTTAAATTTAAATTATTAAATAAAATAAATTATAATTTTTATATTAATATATCTATATTTACAGTTAAAAAAACAAAATTTCTCCTAATATTTTTCAACAAAATATTATTTAAAATATACATAAAATATTCTTAGGATCAAGGCCTCCTAACAATTGTTTTTCAAAAATCTTCCATTAACTTCATTAATTACTGCCAACATAAGATATAACCAAGAAATTGGATGACTCCTAAATTAAAGAGACAATTATATCATGAGATTTATCCCCGATTAAAGTGAAAGCTTGAGGTCAATGCAGCAGTCTTTAATGTCATGGGAATGTTCTAACTTTTCACTCTCCCCTTTACTTTCAGAAGAAAGACCCACCAGATTAGGGTTTTTCAACTGTTCATAATTATTATGATGAAGTTGGTCCGTTGTCTGTCCCATGAAATCTTCACGTTGAAACGATGGCACCCAAACCGAAACGGCTGGAGGATCTTGATCAATCTTCTTCATCTTCTTTCTGTTTTTGATCCGGGTGCAATCAGAGTCGTTCAACATTAGAAGATGATCACGAGCCTCCTGTATGTTCTTGATGAGAGCAAAGAACTTCTCAATCTTCTCTTCTTCATCCTCTTCATCTTCATGGCAGATCTTTCTCTTCTTGCTTGCAGTCTCCATGAAATTTTTCTTACTTTCTTTCCTGTTTTAATGTCAATCAAATGAGAAGGCATACAAATAAAAATCCTGACTTTAGAGCGCTCTTTCCAGGTTGCTTCCGCGCTACTTCCTGCAGATGAGCCCTTCATCATATTACGTCATTTTGTAATGTTTTAAAATGAGCAAAATGGTGATTTTGAATTTTACCTTGAGAAATATAATTTTGATAGTCAAGTTAATGATGTTTTTTTCGTAGAAATTGAAGTGAGATCGAGAGAAATATAATATATATATATATATATATATTAGTCAAATGTAATTAGCCAAGGCACTATTGATTGGTTCTGAACAGTTGCCTACAAATGCACAGCTCGTCTCTTGATTTTATGATAATTTTGTTGGAGAAACTACTTAGAAATTACATACATTATCATTTGTGATTCTCAGTCTCTGTTAGACAATATTTTCATCTCTGACAAACAAGTGTTCAAGGTGGCATACTTTTTTAAAATCAAATTACAGTCTCAAAAAATATTTTGGTGAGACTACAACCCTCGAATTTTTTTGTAAAGAAGTAAATAAAATATTTCTCTGACCCATATTTAATTCATATAAAGACTTTTTACTGTTAATTTCATAAAATTTATTTATTTTTTTTAATTTCAAATAAAATTTTATATAAAATTAATGTAAAGGCTCTTAAGCTAGAATTATTTTTTCACAAAAAGAAACTGCTTTATACATAAAAAAAATATATATATATACATATATACTATTATTCTAATCAAAAACTGAAATTATTTTTTAACCTTTTCATAATTAATAAGAAACTAAAAAGAGTACTAAGACTCCTCGCGACAATCAAATCAAGAGTCTCTTGATCCATTCTGATTTGGTAATTGACAATTATTTATGCTCAGTTAATTATATTCTTCTACTTGTTCGTATGCTAACATCTTCGAGAAAATTGACATATCACTGTCTCTCTCAAATTTGAAATAATAGTTTTTCTTTATCTCTTCAACAACTAGAATGATCTTAATCTTGATTACCACATATACCTATAATTATTGTAAAGAGTAAGTATATGTATACATACATATACACACACATATTTATATATTATTCTACAACATACTTTCAGTAGACTTAATCTAATGAACCCTCGGTTAACATTTACATATGAAGTGGCTCTAATTTTACTTGTTATATGCTTAAATGGTAAAACTCAAGTTTATAAAAGTTTCCGATAGATCACAATCCGAACGGCACCACTTACTCTCCTCCCGAAGAACCTCTATAGCAAAATAAAGATTGAGAATTTGAAATTTCACTTAAACTAAGTGTGGCAGGAAGATCTATAAATATTATTATCTTCTTTGATAACAAATAATAATTTTGAAATTTCTCAACCTGATTTTTTTATTTAGCAATTTGTGAACATAATCAGCATTAAAGTGTACAGAGAATTCATGTGAAACATGTAGCTGGTATAGTGCACACATGTGAAGATGTGGCCTGGGTTGGGGGCATGGAAATAGAAAGGGAGAAAAAGAACAAAAAATAAACACATGGGTGG
>NW_019013671.1:0-14540 GCF_000150535.2 Carica papaya | reverse complement strand
AAAAGATTTTTAACACTAATTTTGAATTTTTTTAAGGTATTTCTAGGTACTTAAAGCGTGTTTTAATATTCGAAAGAAAATTCAGAAAATCCGGGGACCAATAGGCGCAGCTAAAAGTTTAGCATTTTGGACGCTAATTCGAGTAATAATCCATCATCTTATTCTCTGTTATGAAATTGAAGTTTAATTATAAATAATACAGTATTTTACGTAATTTAAAATTTTTCAATAATTAATTACATGTTATTAATGGAGGCAGAACCGGTTATTTATTACTGTTTGCTATGTTTTAAACTGATTTATTGATTTTATAGTTTTAAATGTATAATAATACACTAAAATCGGTAAGATGATTCAGTTGTATTTCCTTAATGCATGTATTGCTTGTTTTGCATGACTTACAGTTAAATTATGAAATTAAAAATTAAATATAAACGAAAAATTACTTGATTAAGTGAATGAATGAATGGTAACATTACTGGATATCTTGGGAGATAATAAACAGACCAGATATATAGAGAACCCTGTCGTGAATATTGTCTCATATCGGATAGGGTATCGAAGGTTGGTATTTTGGCGCTCATACTGGACAAAGTATGTGGACGTTCCGTTTCATCGTCATATTGGACGGGGTATTGAGGAATGATATTTTGGCACTCATACCAGACGAGATATGGAGACGGTCAGTTAGTTGACAATGTTGAATAAAGGTTTCAAGCGTAAATGGAGACATCCCTATAGACCTCCATAGATACTAGTAGGCAGATAAAAGGAGAAAATTATTGTTCTGTTTAATTGAATATGAGATTATGATATTATTTGTATCATTATCTCTACATGTCAGTTTTGAAAATCTCACTACGGTAAGTATGTAATAAATGATTTTATATATGATAAATAAATTTGCTTAAATTAAGAGCTCTATTAGTTGTTTTATAATTTTTACCAACATTCATTTCTGTATCGGTGAGTAATATGATATTCTTACTGAACTAGTATAGTTCACCATTTCATTAACCATTTTAGATCAAGAGAATCAAAATTTAGATCTCGATCAACAAGGCAGTTGTGAATAGTTCACCACCCGAACTTCCTTCAAATGCTAGTGAAGGTTGTTGTAGGACAGTTAATTGCTTACTTTTCATTTATTTTTTTATTTTTTATTTATTCTTTTAAAAAGATTATTCCCATAACCATATTGGATATTCTAAATTATTGTGTAAAGAATGTAAACTCTAACTCTATTATTTCACTTATGCATTCAATTTATAATTTATTTTTTTTAATATTCATATTTAATTTAAAATTAAAGCAACTTGTGTATGTGTTGTGTGTGTATATATATGTATATATATAATCTATTATTTTCATGGCTAGAGCATAAGTGAAGTCACAACTAATACCAATTAGACCAATTAATAAAAAATAATTAATGCTCCTAGTCCTCTTTTATGCATGTCATTAACTTCCAACTATATCATTAACACATTTTGAGAAATTCACATTGAATTTAATTTGATTCCCAACTAAGAATTTAATGTTATATGTATTTTAATGCTCAATCAACTAATGTAAAATACATTAAAAACAAAAATTGATTATATTCAATTTATTAGATTTTTTTTTGAGTTCAATTACACAATTGATTGACTAAATTATAAAGAAACCATAATGGAATCTTGAGTTTTTAATTTATTTTTAATTGAATCTATAAAATTTGAAAATTTATATAATGGAATTCGATAGATTATGAGCAAATATTGCAATTTATTCTAATAAATTTTTAATATATTAAATTCGTGACATATACTACATGTAAAATATAATTTCTTATAATAATATAAAATATAATATAAATATTATCTATGTAAATAAAATAATATAAAAATAACAAAATTTCAAATAAATATATAAAAATTTAAATGAATAATAAGTAATTATTAGTGTAATAAATTAATTTACGTGTTATATGTTTTTTACTATTTAAATAAAGACTTTCTTTTTATAGTTATTTTTTATAATATAAAAGATTGTGTTTGTAATTATTTTTATAGTTTAACTTATTTTTCATAATTGAGTAAAAAATAAAATATATAATAAATATAGTCGATAAGATGTGTGTGTGTGTATATATATATATATGTATACATCCTTTTTAAGCATTGTAAAGTACCCCAAACCTAATTATTAGAAGAGAAGAGTTTTGATTAAAAAAAAGCTTCTTATAGTATACGTTTGTATTTTCATATTTTTGGGGATATATACTCTCCCATGGACCCTACCGCGACAAAGCAAGCTGACAGATGACGTGGAACTATACGGAGAATGTATGCTTATATGTGTAGGACCCACATTGCCGGTAGAATAAGTGGACCCCACTCCTTCCAAGATACTATCGCCTTTAAAAAGAATTGCACCAAACTAACACGCAAGGTATTTGATCGGATGCAACAGCGTCCACGTTAAGATTCCACGCCTATCCCAACAAGATGTAATAAATTTTTAACTCATTATTATTATTAAAATTAAAAAATATTAGTTTAAATTTTTAACTTATTATGTCCATCTAAATTAAAAAAATTTAACAATTATAGAATGTTCATATATCTAAAAACATAATAAATTTATTTATACTTAATTATATAATTACACTTCTACTAAAATATTAATAGGTTAAATCTTAAATTTAATTAAATTAAAAATTAAGTCAATCACTGATAAATATATAATATATTTATAAAATAATAAATTATATATTTTTAATAAAATTTAAATTTATGATATTTAAATAAAATATAAAAACTTTTAAATATAAAATAATCGTGTTATTGAAAGTTGGAAGTATTTAAAACTTATTGAGTTCTAATCCAAATAATAAATTTGTTACAATAACAATTAGGAGACAAATAAAATGCATGCATAATGATTTTCCATTGAGATGATATGGCGGGAGCTGATTGGCAGGGAGTTAATAACACGTGGGAAGTTCCGCAGGAGATCATAGCAAAAATAGTAGTGAATCGCATATTAAAACGACCTGAACGGTCGAAACTGCGACGATCGTCACCATCAGATCACATCATATCTCATTTAGATCATCGCCCACCTTCCTCTTCCGCCAAAATAGTGAAACAACACTCCCGACTTTCCCTCTCTCACTTCCCCGTCTTCCTCCCTCTATCGTTCTCTCCCAACTTTCCTTGAAATTTTCGAGTAGCAGGAAGAAACAGAGGAAGCAACAGGTCGATAAATGGCGCAGAATTTTACCGCACCAGAAGAATGAGCAGGAGAAGAAGAAAGAAGAAGAGATATTAATGGTGTTGTCATCTACCGTTCTTCTTGTTGTGCAAAGCAGCGGCCGTGACGGCGACGGACTGAACTGAAGTACTGTAAATATTAGTCGACGGAGGCGATGAAGAACCGTAGGAAGCGCGACGTCGTTTCATGGAGCAGGTTCTTCTGGTGCACTCTCTTCACCGTTTTCTCCTGCGTCTTGCTATCCGCTTCTTTGTTCGTCTCCACTTTTCGCATCTTCTTTGGAGGTATTTTTTTTTTTAAAAATTTTAATTACTTTTTAATTTTCGTAATTAATAAATATCTGGATTTCTTCTAATTGCTTTTTTCAAAATTAAGTTGAATCTAGTTTCCATTTTCATGGATTCGGAAGTAATAAATTTTAAAATATTTTGAAAGCAGAAACGTTTCGTCCTGTGCTTGCGTCCACGTGGCGGACTCCGGCGGTGGAGGCAGTCGCGGCCGAGTATTTGGTATCATCGGCGGCGATTCCAGTTTATGAGACGATTATGTTTCCCGATCAGATTCTGATTTTCCTAAAATACCCTTCGCCGGCTCGTTTATTTACGAAAGAGGATCTTCACTGTGTTTATTCCTCGTCTAACTGCTCATCCTCCCAGCTCAAACAGCCGCCATCTCGAGTCGACATGAAGGATCTGGAAGTTCAGATCGTACGGTGCCCGGTCGCTCCACGTGGCTTCACCGTGTCCCTAGCCACGAAACCAAACTCACACATCGCTGACGTCGGGCCCGCCCACAAGTGGGACCTCCTCGTGTACGAGGCCTTGATCGACTGCGACGGTACCACGATAGTTTTCGTGAAGGGACTGAATATACGGCCAGAGAAACTCTCCAATGCTTCGAGATATGAGTGCGTGTACGGCTGGGACTTCACTAAGCCCAAGTTGCTGCTAAGATCAGAGGGTGTCTCCGTTGCACAGGAGATTGTACGGTGCAAAACTCCCATGAGCCTGTTGAACGGTCAACAAAGAGTCAACAACAATTCGATCAAAGTCTCCGTAAGAGTGAAAGGGAACGGAGATAGTGGAACATTACCCTCCATAGCCCGCCCGAGGATGATCGGTCGGGCGTGTCCGCATCCGGATTCGGCCCGAAAAGAGCACGAGATCTGCGTCTGCACAATGCTACGAAACGGAGCTAGATTCTTGAAGGAATGGGTCATGTACCATGGCCGAATCGGAGTCCAGCGCTGGTTCATCTACGACAACAACAGCGAAGACGAGATTAACGATGTGATCGACGAGTTATCAAAGAGTAATCACCGCATAACCCGACACGTATGGCCATGGGTCAAGACCCAAGAAGCCGGGTTCGCCCACTGCGCCATACGAGCTCGTGAATTGTGCGAATGGGTCGGGTTCATCGACGTCGACGAGTACTTCCACCTACCAACACCGGATTTACCGACTATCCAAGACGTGATCAGAAACCAGACTGCCACGACGTCGTTTAACGTCGGCGAGCTGCGCGGTTCGTGCCACAGTTTCGGACCATCGGATCTTACGAGAATCCCCCCAGAAGGAGTGACAGTAGGGTACACTTGCCGGCTACAGAGGCCGGAGAGACACAAGAGTATAGTGAAACCGGAAGCCATGAACACGAGCTTGATAAATATAGTTCATCATTTTCACCTGAGCGAAGGTTACGTGTCCTTAAACGTGGACAAAGAGTTGATGGTGGTTAACCATTACAAATACCAGGTTTGGGAGGTTTTCAGGGAGAAGTTCTATAGGAGGGTAGCTACGTACGTGGTGGATTGGCAGAATGAGGAGAACGAAAGTTCTAAGGATCGGGTTCCCGGGCTGGGGACTCGGGCCGTTGAGCCGCCGGACTGGGCTGGCCGGTTCTGTGAGGTGAGGGACACTGGACTTAGAGATAGGGTGATGGAGATGTTCAGTGATGCTAAAACGCACCGTTTGCCGTGGGAAGAGGAGGAAGAACAAGCAAAGATGAGTTAGTGAAGTTTGTATATATGTTTTTTCTTCTCTTTGTATTAATACTCAAATAACAAACTCAAGCAAACCATGATAACCATTTTTGTTTTCTATTCTTGAGTCTAGATGTAAGTTACCGTTATATTATTATTAAATTATATAATTAATAATAAATTAAATAAAATATAGATTATTAATTATTCATTATACTTATTAATTTTAGAATAATTTGATTTATTAAAAGTCTATGTTTTTAATTTATTTATAGAGTTACATAATTCAAATAAATATTAAAGATATTGTTGTAAGTAAAATGGTATTATGGTAATATAGGGAAAAAAAAAACGACAATCAACTTAATTAGTCAATTAATAAGTTTCTAGCATTTTGTTTATTAAATTAACTATCTTATTTAATTTCATCTTTATTTATATAATTTTATAATTTAAATAAAATATTAAATAATTTTATGATAAATTTATTATTACATAGAAGGATATTAAGAAAAAATTAATATTAAAATTAGATTTAACAGCTTAATAAAAAAAAAAAAGAAAGAAAAAAAGTCAATTCCGATACATTGGACTGCTGCTTCACTTAATATGGGCCCTCTCTTACTTCTCACGAAGGCCCAAAACTAAGTAATACGGACGGTGATCGATCGAGGGTTCACCAGAAGTTGATGGTCGAGCACGTACTGGATAACCATAACACAGGGATATAGCCGTTAATGAAGTATCAATCAAATTTAAAAAGAATTCGACCGTTGAGCCAGATAATGCCGTTGTTTCTCTTTCTCCTATAATCATTCGTTCTCAAGAAGAAGAAGGGTTTCTTTCTCCTCTCTATTTTCCCGCACCAGGAAGAAGAAAATTCGAAAATGGTGAGAGAAGAGACGAAGAAGAGCGCACAAGCCTATTCAAAGCAAGCAAATCCGGTAGAGAACAGCCAAGATATGGAGAATCTGTTCAGTCCCAGATTCAAATCTGTGGCCGCCATGGCTGGTTGGGATGAGGAAGCTCTATTGATTGCTAGCCTCGTTGTTGAAGACACGCCTGATCGAAATGTTAAGCACAAAAAACGATCGGATTTGCAGTTCAAGACTCCGCCTTCCACTAATTCAAGAAAGTAAAGATTCGTCCTTGTAGGATTTTGTTTTCAATTGACTGTTTGGTTGCTGGGAAAATGTAAGGGAAAAAAATATTAACCCTAATCCTGAAAATTCTCTTGGAGTATTTGTTTTGTTCATTTTTTTTTCTCTCTAAATGTGTTGCAGAAAACGCAGGGCTCAGAGAAGCAGTCCTACTACAATCCCTCTTCCTGTTCTTGACTTAGAAGAAGAAGAATCTGTAAAAGAAGGTATTGATTTTCTCTTTACTTCTGATTTTGACAGAAAAATCATGTATACTCTAAATCATTGATGGTAAAAATTGGACAGAGAGAGGGAAGAGCAATACAGAAACAGAAAGTGTTGTGAAAGAAGAAAAAAGGGAAGTAGGAGAAAAGGAATTGAAAGAGAAGAATTCTGGCGTTTCTTGCTCAAATTTGGCTCTTCCATGCATGGATAAACTCAGAGAAGAGCTTTCTTGCGCTGTAAGGATCTCTCAAATTGTTCATATTTTTCGGTATTATTTTCTGAGTTTGATTCATCAAAAGCTAAATGGGTTTTTTATATGGTAAATTTTTCCATGGATACAAGCAAAATTTTGCTAGATTGGTCATATTCCTCTATGTTTTATTAGTCTGGTTGATACAAAGCTATCTGGGTTTATGTTATGTGGGAGTCATTATTTATATAGAGTAAAACATAATATATTATGCATAGAGAAATATGAGTTTGAGAGTTTATGAAATAAGATTTTTATCCAGCAATTTCGTATAAATGCAATATTACATTTTTTTTTTTTAATAAAAAGTATGGTAAGTATACTTTGTAATCAGTGAATATATTTAGAAAATTCCCAAAATCCTTCATACTATAAGTATTATGTCATAAAACCAAAGAACCCAAATTGTAGTTCTCTGTTTCGAATTTTAGTTATCTCCTCTTTCTATCTACTCAAAAGCTCTACTATTCGATCTTTTCCAAATTACCCAAAATATAGTCAGTACAATTTTCCTCCCTTTACTGATTCCTTCTCAAGCCCAAATCTCATCCCTAACCGATCCTGCAATAATCCAGTTTATTCCCAACAAACTGTAAACCATAGTTCATAACTCATATGCCAATGAATGTGATATTACGTCAAGGCATACTTGTTATATATTTGCTAATTTCTCGTTGTGCATATTCTTATTCCTTAAATTTCCTCTGAATTCCTAACAGTTTGCTCATTATGTTTACTGGGATTAATGTACTTTTGTCAGATTTGTTTGGAGATTTGCTTTGAACCAAGTACCACTACTTGTGGACACAGGTAAATCCTAACCCATAGTTGCTTTGAACCCATCTTTTTCCATTGAACAAGTCTCTTAATTCTTCCTTCCGAACACTATTTGGAATCAAATCAAACCAATTCAACCAATATCACAGTCTGATCAAATATATTATTTTTGAGCCAAATACTTGATTAATTAGGCCTGACTAGTTCTTTCCCTATTGTAGTTTCTGTAAGAAATGTTTGAGGTCTGCTGCTGATAAATGTGGAAAAAGATGTCCAAAGTGCAGGCAACTAATAAGGTAAAATTCAACTCAACTTTTTCCCATTATGAATTTGGGTTTGACTTGATTTAGATCATATTAATTCAGTTTGATTTAGTTTGAAAAAGCCTTAGTACTTTGGGCATATTAGAATTTATAAATTAATTGGTGATTGTACTCTTTGCTTTTCACAGTACTGAAAAAAAAATTTCTTTATCTTATCTGCGGATGTAGACATATTTACCGAACCAAGTAAATATTGTATTTTTTCTTCTAAATTCTTTAGTTTGTGTGATTATTATGTGCATGATTGGGATTATTTCTTTAGCAAGTTATAAAAATTTTTTATTTTCCAAGCTAACTTTCTAATTAATTTTCAAATTGTACAACACAATCTCTGAGGTGTTTTGAGTATTTGCAGTAATGGAAGATTATGTTGCACTGTGAACACTGTTCTTTGGAACACAATACAGCTTCTGTTTCCTCAAGAAGTTGAGGCAAGAAAGGCTGCTTCAAGCAGCCAAGAAGGTGGTGAGCCTAAGAGGGAAGAAAGAGGACATGATGGGAATCCTCGAAGAAGTTTGCGGAGTCAAGACTCATCAAGGGGGAGAAGAAGAGGAGAGTTGAATGAAAATGAGGAATCTAGATTGAGTGGTAGGTTCGAGAGAGAGGACATTTCGCGATTATTAGCAGTAGGGAGCGGGAGAAGGAGAGAAAGACCGAGCCAAGACGAAGATGCAGCATTGGCTTTTAGATTGCAAAGAGAAGAGTTTTTGAATGCTTTTGAGGAGCAATCTCAATCTAGGAGAAGCTCTCTTCAATTGGCAAGAGCTAACTTGAGAGCTATGGCATCAAGAGCAATCAACACTCGGAGAAGAAATCACCAACCCGTCTAGTTAATTCGTATTGTTGTTGTGTTTAGTTTCAAATTTTAATTATAGAATTTCGATGGAATTTAATGCACTGACGTTAATACGATCACATCTATATAAAATAATAATATTAATTAAATAGTATTGAACTGTAGAATTTTAATGTAATATATTATATTAATATTAGTAAGATCTCATTCATATAAATTTTTTAATTTAAATTAGAGACTAAATAGATAATAATTTGTAAACCATTTGAATCAATCTACCACGTAAATTTATGAACGAATCTTTAAAATTCGCAAATGTTTCTCCTAACTTCAAGAATTTTATCTTATTTGAATCAATCAACAACTTAAATTTATGAACCAACTTTTAAAATGCACAAATATTTTTTCTAGCCACAAGAACTTCATGGAAGACTTTTTTTCTAGTAATTTTTTATTGTAAATCAAAGTTTCAAACTCTATAATCTATGATTTAGTGTATCTTATATTATTATTTAAATTATTATCTTATAAATTTTTACTAATTTTTTTAATTATTTAATCTTAAATTTCTAAGAAAAAATAGAAAATAAAAAATAAAATAGTAGTTAATCTGCCATATAAATTTAATTGGTCCAATTAGAAATTTCATTTTCATGTCAACACAAATAAATAATTTTGGTCAATGGCAACATTAATAATAAATATATATGCATACATATATACATACATATATATATATATATATATATTTGGAGGACTTTGGGCAATTGTACTAACAATGGGAAAGATGGTAGTACCAAGTACAACAATTGAACTGGCCGGCCAGCTACAATTAGAATATTGACATGGCATGAAATCATTCAATTCTCAAATTATAGCATTTGAGGAGGGCACGTTTTGACTTCTTCTCTTGTCATCCTCATACAATACAATACAATACAATACAATGGAAAAAAAATATTACCTTGAAAATATGTAAAAATATAAGGAAATTTTAGTTTATGAATGGTGATTAAATTAGTATTTTAAAAAAAATTAAATTATACCCAAATACCATAAACCCTATATATATATATATATATATATTAAAATGGTGGGTTTATTTTTGGCTTAAGTTAAAAAATATATAAGAAATTATGGGAATGTCCAGATCATTAGATGAAATATATTTTTAGAAAAATATGACTCATTCTTCATTTGGAGATTGACAAATTTAAGCCTTGATATTTTTATTCTCAACCAACCAAACACGCCCTATATAAAAACCAGCCAATGTGAGAGATACACACACACAATTCAATATATCATTTGGCAAAAAATGGCAACAATGAGAAGTCTCCTTCTTCCATTAGCTTTGTTCTGTATCATCTTCTTGTCAATATTTGCTGCAGTTGCAGAGTCTCATGAAGGCCATGAACACCTTGACCATTCTCCTGCTCCATCTCCTCTGGGAGAGGGCTCGGGTGCAGCCGCGAATTTCCCTCACTCGATCGCCACAATCCTTATCGTCTCCCTGACTCTTGTATTTTCTTTCGTTCGTTGAACAAATATATCGTTTTGATTACGTTTTGAATAAATTTAAAATTTTTATGGAATTTCCTTATAAAAAGAATCAACGTCACTTAAAAATTTTAAATGAAAATTGAAGAACACGTTTTAAATCTTATCGATTTTGATAGAATTTAGAATATGTTCTTTTAAGATTTCATTAGAAATTACGTATGTGTGAAGTTACTTTATTTTTTTAAGCGGATAAAATTTTACTACTTCTCTACTAAATAAAATGAAATGTGAATTTGTAAACGAATTCCATAAAACTTTGAAGTTTAATTCAAACATAGGGTTAAAATTTGGTTTGTTGGCTGTGTTATATGATGAGTGTTTTTGGTGGGAGGAACAAGTGATTTGGTTATTTTATAACCTGTAATAAATTTATTAATATCGGATTTGTACTTTGTCCAATTTAGTGAATAAATAATTTTTCATTTTCAATTCCAATTGGGGATTACATTTTGCATTAGAACCCATTTAAATGTTTTGTTTAAATTCGATTAAATATAAATGTTTTCAAGTTCAGATTAGTATGAAAAAAGAGGTGAATCGAAAGGACTTCAGATTCAATCTTTCGTTCGAATCTAACCTCCTACAATATATATATATATATATATTTAGTATAAATATTTATATTAGTAAATATATTATATTATATTAATAAATGTAGCTATATTTATATTGATAAATATAATTAATATAATCCCTCTTAAAGAATTGCTTAAAAATAAGAAAGATGAATCTCAATGAAATTAAGTTTGATTTTATTCATAAAAATTTCGTAAATATTCCATTCCAAATATAAGAAGTTCGAAACAATTTGAATTCTTTTGAAAATTAGATGCAATTACTAATTCATGATCTATCGATTCGATTCTACAAGAATTTTATGAAAGCCTTTCATTTGCTTTTCTTTAATAGAAGTTTTATTTTTCCAGAATGTATCCTGAATTAAAAAGATGATCGATCCAACATCTGATTAAAAAGATATACCTTCATTGCATTTCATCCGTTCAATACATTTTGCAATGAGCATAATAGTCTTATTGTTCTGATGAGGAGAAGAACCTACGATTAGTTCAGAAAATTTTCAAACGAACAATTTTAACAAAAATTTTTAATTTCTTATTTTACTATGTTCAACTCTCTATATTCCTTTATCTTTAAAGTAAATTTAATGTTATGAAGTGCAAAAAAAACAATTACTCTACTTCGATTGTGAAGTGCAAATTATGAACTTTCAAAAATTTTCCAACATATGACATACTCATGTAGCAATCTTATTCAGTTATGTAAAGAGACTAAAAGAAACAAGGATTGTAATAGGAATCTCAATAAGACAAGAGTTCTATTGAAATTAAATTGAATCATTAAAAATACTATTAAATCTATAATCAGTGTGTTAATTTTTATATTAAATAAATGTATATGAAATTAGTTAAAAAATTTAAAATATATATATATTTCAGGATATGAGAAATAATTAAAAGAAAATTTTATGGTGGCATTTAAAAGTTTTAGCACAAGTAATTTTACTTTTGTATTACTTTTGATATTCTTTATATAATGTTAATTTTACAATAAAATGTTTTCTTTTTAACAATATATGTATCTTATAAGAAACACTTTCAAATTTTTTCTATCAAATGTCATAAAAATTTCCCCTCTGAAGAAAAGCAACAGCTTGATCAGATTTACAGAGGTTTCACAATATTTGATTTTGTGGGGTGGTGGGGGAGCTCTCTAGTGGAGTGACTATGCATCATAGAGGTTTTAGATATATTGCTATTTCCATTTCACATACCAGAAGGTAAAAAACATCAAGATATCCAAATGCTAGGAATTGATAATACACACTGACTTGATTTTGTTCAACATGCAAGATACAGTATGTAAAACAGCTAAATATGCAAGATACAGTATATTCGACATTTCTTGTTATGATGCCAGTGAATTCACAAAATAAATGGGAATGCAAGATTTACAAATGACATCCTCTCATGCAAGATTTAAATCCTCGCCGTAAATCTTTAATGACTTACAGTTTAGATCTTGAGCTTCTCTTATCATCCAAAACAAGCATCACCTTCCCAATTGCCTTCCTATCTTTAATCATGGAGAAGGCGAGCTTGGCCTGTCAACAACCATATGATAAAAAAACATCAGATCCACCATATTAAGCAGAAACTGTAGCAACAACCATTCACAATAGTAGTTATATCTTCATCTTATCTACATTTGTGTGTCGAAATTGCATGATTAATATGGCAGTAAATTTCCACTCAAAAGAAGCCAGTTGAAAAAGTGTATCTTGCTTGGGGTGACCAATTAATAGGCTTCCTAGTAAAACATGCACGAAGTGCAGAAAAGGAATGTAGAAAATTAACTGCAATCCTATTATAGCCAGACAGAAACTTATCTAGATTCATTGGATGATAAGAAGTGAGTGCACAAACTATACAGTTAAAACTGAGTACCCTGTGACAATTGGATTGGACGTTATTTAGTTCCTTAAGTCAACACAATACAGAACCTGTCAGCTTTTCTAGGCATCCTGCTCAACCAAAGTGTTGGCCCTGAACTTCGCTACCACTTAGAGTTGGAGTTTGACTTTCAAAATGTTGTAGCCACTTTGAGTTACTTACTTCCTTAATGTCTACATCTATGCTCATACACCATTCACGCATAGCTTTTTCTTGATGGTTTTAGGAGAACCTATGACGTGGGGAAATATGGAAAGAGTGTAAGTAGCCACTGACCTCTGACAGTCTGTAAGTATGAGAAACGTGGACAGTAATTAGGCCCTTTGCCATCCAGGAGAGTAATTCTCTAAGAGAACCTTCAAGTACACCTGGTTGATGTATTTTGTAGCTACCCCAGTAGAGTCCATGCACCGTCCAGTTCTGGACCATGGGAAACAAGCAACAACATAGTCAATGGAGTAAAAAGAGAATTAATAAACATTTCACAACCAATCAAGCCATAGAAACCAGTGCTGCACATGGTCTATCTTTTCAATTGTGACAGAGAGTAAACAAAGCTTTCACAACACCACAATCCAGATGTAAAGAGTCAACAAAAAGTATAATAATAATATTCCATAGCTTCTTCTAAAGTAGGTTCAGTTGTTGACTTGATTAACAGTCAAGGAATGGAAAGATTAACATTTTAACATTTAGCCTCTAGTTTACTGGTTCACATACTGCTTAGAGTAACTGAACTCCAAAATCTGCTAAAGCAAACATGGATTGAAATTAAACATTACTAATAATTTCACTCTTCCCACCACTGGTCATTTCAGTTTATAACATTTTATATTCCTACATGATCTAGACACTTACAAAAGAGCCTAAGGTGTTGAATCCTGATTTCCTTGTATAAATCAGAAGTGTAAGATGATATTTTTTTCTATTTAAACTGTTTTAAGGTATAAATTAATTTGCAGAGAAGTATGAATAAGATTGAAACTTTAACCGAGAAGTGAAGTAAAAGAATCAGGTATCCCTCCACCGCTCTTGTTTTATTTGCATTGGAAAATAGGGAATCATGTACCTTAACAAGAGCAATATTTGCGGGGATGACAGGGATTTCCCCACTTGCGAATCCAATTACCAAAATTTGTGCCCCCCAATTCAAGAGCTTCATACTTTCTTTAGTAAGTTTGCCTCCAACAGGATCATAAAGAACATCAACTCCTTTGAGCTTCCTTGTCTTGAGAAACTCCTTCACACTTGCAGTTACATTCTCACTACCCGAATCTACCACATGATCAACACCCAAGGATTTCAAAAATTGAACCTTTTCCATTCCTCTGAGATTGAAGATACAGCTCAAACGTGAGAGAGAGGGTAATTGTAAATTGAGATTAAAAAACTTCTTGCAGAATGATTCAATAATGGATAATGACAAGCTCAAAAGGGAAATAAATGGTTGAAGGAGTAGAATGATGTGAGATGTACCGAGCAACAGCAATAACAGTGGCATCGCAAACCTTGCCAATCTGGACAGCAGCAAGGCCAACACCACCAGCTGCACCAAGGACCAGCAATACCTACAAGAGCAGAATTTTTCATATAACATCAGATGACTCCATGTTAATAAAGATGTTAGCATCATTGTAATCACAAAGCAAATAATGAGATTGAGGAAGAAGAGGATACCTGACCAGATGTCAGGTGAGCCCTGTGAAAAAGTGCTTCATATGAGGTTCCAAATACAACAGGAAGTGCTCCAGCAG
>NW_019013668.1:5220-21175 GCF_000150535.2 Carica papaya | reverse complement strand
TCCATAAGGATAAAATACCATTAGTTTAAAGTAGATGGGCAAGACAAAACTAAACAAAAAAAAAATGGCAAAGTTGACAAGTATAAAGTACATTCGGTAGTTGAAATCTACAAGCAAGAGTTTGCCATCGATTATAAAAAAATATTTTCTCTAGTACTAAGGCAAGATACAGTTAGATAGCTGATCACATTGACAACATAAAACTCATGACCTATTTTTCACTTAGATGTGAAATTGACATACTTATATGGTTATTTGGAAGAGCATATATATATTGAATGAGCTCATAGTTACGTGAAGTTTGGAGATAAGCATAAAGCATATAGACTTAAAAGGCTTTATATGGATTAAACAAGCTTTAAGGGCTTGGTACAGTTGCACCAAAGCTTATTTTTTAAAAGGAAAGCTTTAAAAAAATATATATGATAATATACTCTTTGTTAAAATTAGAGATGAAGGAAAAATATTTATTATATACTTGTATATTGATGACTTGATTTATACTAGAGATAATAGCAATATGTTTGAAAGTTTTAAATAATTCATTATTCTTGAATTGGACATGTTTGATCTTGGAGAGATACATTATGTTCTTGGTATTAAGGTAATGCAAGTTCTTTGTGATATTTTTATTTTTTCAAAGAAATGTGTATAAGAAATTTTAGATAGATTTTAAATAAAGAATTAAAATTTTGTTATAATATAAGTCGAGTTGTTTTGAAGCTTATGAAAGATCCTAAAGGAAGAAAGACAAACAACACCATATACAAAGTAAATAATAGGAAGTTTGATGTATTTGACTGCAAGAGGACTTGATATAATATATGTTATAAGCCTCATTACCAAATACATGGAATGTCCATGGGAGATATATCTTTATACTGCAAAAAGAACTCTTCGGTACTTAAAAGGACCAACTAGGTTTGGGTTGTTCTATTAAAAGGAAGAAAAGATAGATTTAATTAGTTTTACTGATAGTGATTATGTTGGAGATCCAAATGAAAAAAGAATTACTTATGGATATATTTTAATGGTGGGCTCTAGGACTGTTTCTTGATCTTAAAAAATGCAAGTAATTGTTACTTTACCAATGATTAAAGAAGCGTTCATAGCTACAACAACTTGTGTTTGTCAAACTATTTGATTGAGAAAGATCCTCAAAGACATTTATTTCAAGTAAGAAGAAGCAACTATAATTTATTGTAATAATAGTTCAACAATAAAACTCTTTAAAAATTCTATTCTACATTGAAGAAGCAAGCATATTGATATAAAATTTTATTTCTTAAGGAACCTCACAAAAGGTTATGTAATTAAACTCTTTGCAGGAGTGAAGATCAGATTGTTGACATATTCACTAAGTCCCCAAAGTTGACTTTATTTGTAAAGCTTAGAACTTAGTGATTGAATTTTTTAATGTAACGCCCAATAAATTTTAATTTATTATTATTATTATTTTTATTAATTTATTTGTTATTTATTTTATTTTATTTTTATTGAATTAAATTAAAATAAACCTAATAAAATAAAATAAATATAAAATTGGGTAAAAATATTATTTGGATTTAATTGAAATTGATTTTGGGAAAAAGGGGTGAAAATTAGGATTCTGGGGGTATTTTTGAAAAGAAAATCAGAAACTGGGGGTCAAAACGCAATTTAAAAAAATTGTGCCCTGTCAGCGCCACGTCAGCGGTCCAGTCAGCAGCCCTGGCCAACCAGGACCTGCCGCGTGGCAAGATGACATCGACCCGGGAACGGGCCACGTGAGCGATCTGCGTGCGCGCGATCGGACGGCCCAAATGCGTCCTCGCGCGGACGGACGATCCAGATTAAGCGTGCGCACGGACGACCCAGATGCAAACGCACAGATGGCCCAGATGCACGCGCACGGACGACCCAGATTTAATCAAAATGGACGGCTGTGATCAAAAGACAAAAGGGTATAAATAGAACCCCCACACCTGATCACAAAAACCCTAGCCGCCTGCCCTCGCCGGAGAAGACGAACCAGACGCCGGAGGAGCCGGCTGCCGCCACCCGCCGCCGCACCGGGGATTTTCCGACCGCCGATCAAGGTAAATTTCATACCCCCGGCTCTTTTTTCCACGCTGAGTTCTTCTGTGGCCAAATCGGAGCCAAAATCCCGGCCAAACGGCCGAAAAACACGGCCGAAATCCAGCGGCGCCGCCGCATCCCTCCTTGGTTTTTGCCTCCGATGAGGCCTTTCCCGGTCTCCGTTTGATATAATTTTTATATCACCGTGATCACTATTCTTTTCTCTACAGGTTGATCGGAGCCAAATCACCAAAACACGAACCTCGCCGGAGAGCCGTCGTACCCGAGAGCACCGCCGCCGGTAAGCTTCGGTTTTTCGTAATTTTTTGGCCCTCCGAGGGCCCTAGGGTTGTTTTATCACAAGGACCGATGCAAGTGTGGCCGAATTCGGCCGGAAACAGCCGAAAACGGCCAACCCGAGGCGAATCGCCGCCGCAAGTGGCGGCGCCGTCGCCTGAGCACGGCGGAGCCGCCGTGCCGGAATTGTGATATTGGCCGAAAGGGGCCCTGGGTCTAATTTGGGATTTTTTGGGACACGTGCTGGTACCAGTAGTGCGTTTCAGTTCCCCGGGAAAAATTCAGGAAAAATTAGGGACAGCCTGCAGGCGCACTATAGAGCCGTATTCGGATCTCGAACCAAGTAAGGATCCCTCACCCTACTTCCTATCACGGTATTAAAGTTCAATAAATGATAAAACGGTATTTCATGAATCAACAGATGTGTGAAATTGTTTAAGGTCGCTAATGGAGCCCGAGTCTAGTGTATTTGTCTGTTAGCTGTTGTTTGGCCTATTTTACGGTTTTAAATGCAGTATGGGGTCTTATGTTTTCATTTCATAGTTTCGTGTGCACATATTACTGTTTTATTGATTATGGGTTGAATGACTGAGAACCCGATGTTGTATGTTGTCTTGTTTGGCATAAATTATTGGTTTGCTTGTTTGTGTGTGAATTGATGATGCTGACTGAGGAAAAAGGGGAATAAAAGGTTATGTAAATTGATAATTGTATAATGTGGTCAGCTTGACTAGATATCATGAGAGATGGTGGACGGACCGGGTCCGTAGGGAACCCTACCGGGATTGTGGTATCTCATACCGGACGGGGTATGGAGATCTTATGTGTTTTGGCGCTCATACCGGACGGGGTATGGGGACGGCCCGTTTCACCCTCATACCGGACGGGGTATTGAGGTTTATAGTTTTGACGCCCATACCGGACGGGGTATGGGGACGACCCTGGAATCTGATTACAAGTGTTAAGGGTTCACGGGTAGCGGGACCCCTATGGACCCCCACGGATACTAGTAGGCTGGTAAATGAGGAAGAATATGTTGTGTAATGATTGAATTGCAAAGGTATGATAAGTATTATGTTATACAGCTCATATGATTTCATGATAATGATAATGTTACTGCTTTCGTATATTGTTTTATGAATTTCACCGAGGTAAGTGGATAGTAAAGAATTTTATTATTGATAAAAGAATTTGTTGTAAATTATGTTCCATTGGTTTTTTTGTGTTTTCTACCCACCTTTACCTCCGTGACGGTGCGATAGTGTGATGTTTTTACTGAGCTGGTGTAGCTCATTCCTTATTTAATCATTTCAGATCAGGAAGACATTGTTCCCGAGCCCGTTCCGCAGGAAGACGGCGAAGGGGACGCCTGAAGACTCTGTAGTTATATTTATAGCTTTTATTTTCGAGTTTCTCTTTTAGTTAGTTTGTTCTTTTATACTTTGAGCACATTTTTGGTTTTAGTGTAAGGGATGTTTAATCAAAATTTTTATTTCACTTCCGCATTTGACCTTTTTAATACACATATTTCATTTTAAATTTTCGGGGCCGTTACATTTAAAATTATATTCAAATTAAATGTTTATGAGAGGGATTGTTGAATGTTTTTCATGTTGGTAAATTTTCTAACTACCTTAAAGAGAGTAGAAATTGGCGAAATTATTATAGGTGATCATAGTTTTGTTTGTTACATTTTTTTTGGACTTAATAATAAGAGTAGTGGGGCATATAGTGGTAGAAATAGTGATCCATGTCTTGCTTTATTTATTGTTTATGCTTGTAAAAATGCCTATGTAAAGGTTGATTATTCAATGAAAAATAACAGTAGTTTATTGTATTTTTTACGTTTAATATTTTATCTTTTGAAGGGAAAAAATATTTTTCTAATTTAAAAAAGTTTTTAGAGAAGGAGTAAGTTTAGATAGCTTGAGTTCTTCATCATCAATGAACCCACGAAGATTTTGATAATTGAATACAGAAAAAATTAATTTTTTCAAAGCAAGTAGTATGTTAAAGTAAGTTTCATTAAGTATGGTACATAATTTGTGAATGAATGAAAGGGTATTGAAGAACTGGCAACCGAATTGGTAGTGGGGTGATTTTAGCCTACCATTGATAAGTTGAGTGGGGAATATTTTTCTAATTCCATGTGGAGCAAAATAATCTGAAAATTTTTAGGATAAATTTTATTGCTTCAAGGCTTCAAATTTGAAAAATAAATAAAAAAGTTAAATTACATATTTATTATAAACAAAAGAAAGCTTTTTAATGTTTTTTTTTCTTTTGGTTAATGTCATGTTTTTGTTTTTTTAACATATGTTTGTTTAAGGGGAAGTTAAAATGTATTCATTACTGGCACGTAATTCTATATTTTTAATGGTCCGAATATTAAATTAGTCCATGTATTATATTTAAATATTCGAATAAGTCATTGTACTACTTTTTTTTTTTTTAGAGACTATATTTTTTTAAAAAATATATTTTAATTTTGACCATTAATATACGTTAGTAGAATTGTTATATTATAATAAGTTAATTTCTAATTGAATGAATATATACATCAGATTCTATGTAATATTTTATATAAAAAATAAATAAAATTAAGATTGAAAACATAATTTTTTTTTGAAAAAATAGCTTGTCTTCTTTCCTCCACCACTGACGCGCTGAAGGAAGAGAAGTTGGTCAAATGCAAGGAGGAAGAAGGCGAGGAAAATGGAGATGGAGCCATCAGTTTCATTAATGGATTACCCCTTACTGGTGAGGTAGAGGCTTCTTGAAGAATTTACTTCCTAGCAATAAAACCACCTGTACTTGATGCTCAACAGTAACATCTCCATCTTGGTTGAAGTTGCAACGAAGGCAAAAAAAAATATGAACATGTATTAAATCCCAAATCAATAAGTATAAGAGCAGAAGAGAAAGAGTGAAAATCTATTAATTCCAATTTCCATTCTCTATCAAATTGGGCTTTTCTGGGTATTGACATGCTAATCATCCCATCGGCAAGCTTCCATATGGAAGTTTTAGATGGCTGGCTTTTTTTTTCATCGTCTTCATGGTTTAACATATCTCGTTGAAATATGTCTAACTTATTGTTACGTTACAAATTCACCAATTTCGGTATTTGATTCATTTTTAACTAAAAATAATGGTGTTAATTCAATAACATATTCAAACCTTAAGGTAAAAAAGTTTCAAAAAAATCAAATCAAAACATATGAATTAAAATTAAGTCAAGCTATAAAGAATCAAATTGTAAATTTTTTTTTTCTCTCTAAATTTAAGTAAAATGGAGGTATACAAATTCTAAAATTTTTAAAAAATCTTTCCCAAAAAATTAATTGATTTCTTGCTAACATACACTAGCAGTTTATCATAATAAGAAAGTCAAAGATGAGCAATTGAAGAGAAAATATAAAAAAGGGTATAAGTTAATACTCCAAGTCTCTAGAAAAAGAACATTAGAAATTTATGGGGGGCTGGATTTCGTGTAGAATTGATTTCTTGTGTTTAGTGGGGTGGCCCGAAGTCCCGAGTATCAAGCTCCTACTCCACGCTCACAAGTTATAATTTTATATATTTAGTATATGATGAATTAATTTTATTATATATATTAAATTTTTAATTAAAAATATAATTACTCACAACTAAAATATTTAAATTTGGGTTCTATTTATATTTCAATAATATTTTTTCCTGTAAAATTTAGGTTTAAATCAAACTTTAAGTTGTAATTACCATCATCATCATTATTATTAATTGGTTGGTATTTGGTTGAATGCTCTAGAATTTAAGACACCCAACTGTCAAGTTATGCCCAAACCTTGGCGCGACATTTTCAACTGTCCGTGTCTTGTAGATATGTATATGTGTGTATATATTATATAACATGTGGGGATGGAAGAGAAGTCAAAGACAAAGGTTTTCATGGTTTATTCAGAAAGATTAGCTGTTAGGCTGTTACCAGCTTTCTGGCAGGCGGAAACAGGAGATTAGGCCATCACCTCAGCTCAACTGGTTGGTTTTACAAAAATGCCACTGCGACAGACATAAAAATTTGTAACACCACTCACTAATAATAATAAACTTTTATATTTTATACTTAATATAATCAAATATCAATTGATTTTTTTTTTTTTTTTTTTTTTTCTGAAAACGTGCATCTAAAACTACCGTTCTATCATATATTATATTATGTATCATTATCTGTTAATCTTTAATAATTAAATCAGTTTTCAATAAATTAAATTACTATATTAATTACAAACATTTTAAAACTTATTGATTTGTATGTTAAACTTATTTAGTGCATTTTTCAGGTAAACATCACTATTATTATTTTTATGTAATTGATTGTATATTTATTAGAATTGAATACCCAATATAAATATAATTTATTTTTTATTTTTGGAAACCAACAAATAAATTGGTGGCTTACATATAATATATATGCACAATTAAACGACGCGTAATGTAATGCTCACTCCGACATTAACCAAGTGACACGTGCACAAAACCCCATTCTCCGACCTCCATGCAGTGGTCGGCTAAAATCAACTAAAGCGAAAGACACGTGTCGGCGCCCAACTACAAACACATTCAATTGAGTGTTTTATTTTTTTAAAAAAAATTAATTAAGAAAGAAAAAGATTAAAAATTTCCTTCCAATTGATATTGTTTGTTTTAAAGTGTACTTTAATTTATTAATATATAATTTTTAATCCATAACAAGAATGTTACATTATACTGTTAACCAAAAATCATATAGTTCATGTGTTTTAATGTTTCCAAGATTACTTGAAATTAATTACATATGACATCACACGTAATTAGTACAATTCAAGTATTATATTAAAATCATTCCATCAAACCTTGGTAGATTTTAGTATTTTCATTAAAATTCTATAGTTTGATATATAATAAATTGTTTTCATCGTTTTTTTTACAAAAAAACGGAATGATACGATAATTAATATTTTATTTTTAATTAATTTTAAAAAAATTAAATCCTTCTAAATAATTAGGATATTTTTAGAAATAAATAAAGTTTTACAAAATCATGCATTACTTTGCAAATAATATTTTCATTCTCGATTCCTTTTGTCAAAATCCATTTTTAGCATATATTACATCGTACTTAATTTCAATTGACATTAAATTTATAAGTTTTAATATTTAAATCAAATGAAAATGCTATGCAAAAAAATCCAATTAATATTAATATTTTAAACTAACAACTGAACGTAAATTTAATTGGATAATGTTAGGACTGAAATACTGAATTTAAGTTTAATTAGTTATTTATTTATGAGGCCACCAAAGTAAAAGATGACTAATTATTATCATAAGTCGAAATACCAAAATTTCATTTATTTTCTTGTTTCCTAAAATATATTTTATAATTAAATTTAGCCTAAATTATTCCGTTCTACCAATTAAAATATTTACATTAATCGTTTAGGCATAAATTAAGTCCTATTTACACACTTTAAATAACTCTAATCATTTAGTTCATTTAAAAATATTTAATATGTAATTATTTTATTTCTAAAATATAATGTAATTGATTAACCACATCAATAGTTATAAATTTTGATTTTATTTTGACAAAAATCATGATTAAACTCTTTAATCAAATAGAAAATCTTAAATTTAATCAATCTCATATTTCAAATTCTAAGATTCCTATATATAATATTCCTCACATCAATCAGAATCTAGAAAAAAAATCTATTACGTAGATTTATGTGATCTATTAAGTCCAATTATCTAATTAATATTTGATTAAAAATTTAATTACATTGATCAACAATATAATTAAGTAAACTTAATTTTTATTTTCCTGTGAGGCTTTTCCTTTTGTATAAACATGATTTTGTATATATTGAATTTATTTTCTTTTTATGTAGAAAAAAACTGAATAAATAAGAACAACAACAGCAATAATAATAATAATATTATTATTGAAAATAGCTTAGGATAGTAAGGGCAAAAGCGTAAAATTATGAAAATCCCGCTAATTTCTCGGTTGGCAAATTGAATGCCACGGCGGGTTAACAATTAAAAGTTCGTTGGGGTAGTTGCATCCTCCCTCTTCCTCTCCCTCCCTCTCTCCCTCCCTCTCTCCCTCCCTCTCTCTTCACACCCCTTTAAATCCTCACTAAATTCTCCGTCTTTTCCAATTCACACCCACCTTGCCTATTTTTCTTTTTCTTCTTCTTCTCTAAAATTCTTGCTTACACACAACCTTCTCATATTCCAAATTTATACTATTACATCCATTTTAAGATTTTACGATCTTGGTTTGATTTTAGTTTATACCCAAAAAGAAAAGAAAATGTCGATTCAAATCTCCAACCAGGAAGTCTCTGAAAATGGAGGAGGACGAAAGAAGAATCACCTTCCAAATTTTCTCCTCTCAGTTAGGCTCAAGTACGTTAAGCTTGGTTATCACTACTTGATTTCCAATGCTCTCTACTTACTACTTGTTCCTCTCCTGGTCATTGCCTCTGCTCATCTCTCCACACTCAACTTTCAAGATCTTCTCCAGCTATGGAACCACCTTAAGTTCAATCTCGTCGCATTCACTCTAGGTTCGAGCCTCATGGTTTTCTTGGCCACTCTTTACTTCATGAGCCGACCAAGAAAAGTGTACTTAGTCAACTTCGCTTGTTACAAGCCAGACCCAGCTCGGTTCTGCACCAGAGAGATTTTCGTGGAGAGGTCTCAGCTGACTGGAAGTTTTACTGAGGAGAACATGGCGTTTCAAAAGAAGATTCTTGAGAGGTCTGGGTTGGGTCAGAAAACTTACTTGCCGGAAGCCGTGTTGCGGGTGCCGCCAAATCCGTGCATGGCGGAGGCGAGGAAGGAGGCCGAGATTGTTATGTTTGGTGCCATTGATGAGCTGTTGGAGAAAACTGGAGTGAAGCCTAAGGACATAGGAATTCTTATTGTCAACTGTAGCTTGTTCAATCCGACGCCGTCTTTGTCTGCCATGATTGTAAACCGTTACAAGCTTAGAGGGAACATATTAAGTTATAATCTTGGAGGAATGGGTTGCAGCGCAGGGCTTATCTCTATCGATCTTGCCAAGCAAATGTTACAGGTCTGTACTTTTTTTTGGGGTCATATTATGTTTTTACTTTTCCGAGACATTAATCTGAAATAGTTGGGGATTTTGATTGGAAATATATCTATCAACTACTCTCAATTAAATCTGGGACTCGAAAATCTTTCTGATCCCTTACTTCCAGTCCCTGAGATGGACTGCTATTGGTGGTTAGTAGTTAGTGAATACACAGATATAAATCAGAGATATACATATACATGCGTGTACCATAAATTTAAATACATTTGCCATCGATTCGCGCATTATCACTTTGACCACATGCCCACGGCATGGTTTTAGGTGAACCATATTAAAGCATGTATGTACATATATATATTGCTGCTATAAATTGAGCTTGTATACTCTTTCAAGAAATGCATAGTCAAGTACGAGGGGAGTTACATACGCCGTAGCTACTCTCTCTCTATGTATATACACACATAATATTTTTAACTTGAAAAATAAGGGTAAAGATTTTTACGTGTGACCAATCATATAAACAAATTAAGCAAATGATTATATTAATAATTTTTTATTTGTAACATGAGTTAAAGTTTTATCAAATGAACAAGATATTACAAGTCAATCAAGAATAATCTTCATCATCTAACTTCTAATATTTTGGCCCTAGAATTTATCCATGTAGATAGCTTTTACATCTTTTTTTTTTTTATTTTTTTCTTGATATTTATTAAATAATATATTTTTGGAAATTTTATTGTACGTAACAGGTGCACCCCAACTCGTATGCCCTAGTAGTGAGCATGGAGAACATCACTCTCAACTGGTACTTCGGCAACGATCGATCAATGCTGGTCTCCAATTGCCTCTTCCGCATGGGCGGCGCTGCCATCCTCCTCTCCAACCGGGCGTCAGATCGCCGGCGGTCAAAATATCAACTCATTCACACCGTGCGAACCCATAAAGGAGCTGACGACAAGTCCTTCGGTTGTGTGTTCCAGAGAGAAGATGATTGCCGAAATATCGGCGTCTCACTCTCGAAAGATCTGATGGCAGTGGCCGGAGAAGCCCTGAAGACAAACATTACCACGCTGGGGCCATTAGTCCTTCCTATGTCTGAACAGCTTCTGTTTTTAGCCACTCTTGTTGCGAGAAAGGTTCTCAAGATGAAAATCAAGCCGTATATACCAGACTTCAAGTTAGCCTTTGAGCATTTCTGTATCCATGCAGGAGGGAGGGCAGTGTTGGATGAGATGGAGAAGAATCTTGAGCTTAGTGATTGGCATATGGAGCCTTCAAGAATGACTCTTTACAGGTTTGGAAACACATCTAGTAGTTCTCTCTGGTATGAACTAGCTTACACTGAAGCTAAAGGGAGGATCAGGAGGGGTGACCGGACATGGCAGATTGCTTTTGGTTCAGGGTTCAAGTGTAATAGTGCTGTTTGGAAAGCGTTGAGGACCATTAATCCAGCCAAGGAGAAGAATCCATGGATGGACGAGATTCACGAGTTCCCTGTTCATGTTCCTAGAATCGCACCTGTTAATTCTTCTTAATTAATTTAGTTTTACGGAAGGGTGTATGTTTGTAATACATGGTTGATAATCGAGGACCCCACAGCTTTATTTTCCAGGTTTAAAGAAATGATGATCAAGACCATTCTTTTTAATTGTTAATTTCCTCTCATCTCATTTGGTGAAATATTAATTTAATGCGAGTCTTTTGTGTGTATATATATATATATATATATATATATATATATATATAGAGAGAGAGAGAGAGAGAGAGAGAGAGAGAGAGAGAGAGAGAGAGAGAGAGAGAGAGAGATTGTCTTTTATTTCTTTATATACTCCATACTTAGCCCTTATCCACATATTAATCCAAGTAATTGGGTATGTGTTACAGTAACTCTAATGATATATTTGTCTCGATCGAGCAGAATATGTTGGTAATTAATTTGATAATCACATTAATATATACACTTATATATATTCTTTCTAAAATTGAAGTTCTTCACACATGAATCGGCCCTTCATATCATTCAGATATATCTCCATACCGAGAAAAGTGAAAGACAATTTATACAGTTATATATATACGTATATATAATTGTATGCATGTACCTATCTGGTGATCAATAAGTCAATCATTTGGCATTTCCTCACATATATCTTGCGAGGCAAGTTGGCGATTGGGTGCAAGAATTCGTGAGTTTGTTTGTCTAACATTAATTATATGGTCAATATGGGTATGCATATGAATATAAACATATACATATTCACACACACACACACACACACACACTTTTTGTATCTTTTCACGCATGTTTTAATAGATGATGGTGATGCATTTCTTTCCAACTAGCTATTTATAGTTTAAATTAAAGGGTAGGAGAGAAGAGTGTTCATTATTATGAGTCAGTGTAGAAAATGTTTAAATTAATTCATAAAGGCCTATATTGAGTGCAAAACTTTTGATTGTTAATTAAGATAGCATATAAGAAAATAACAAAATTAGGCAAGTGCTAATTATGGTCCAATTGCGTGACATGATGATGAAAGTTTATATTCTTCTTGCTATATAAATATATATATATATGTATGTATGTATTATAGCCATATTTTATTCACAACAGGTGCACCAACTATGCCCTAAACATGAAAGAAAGAAAATCTAGAAATTGCTGGACTACTGTATGATATTGTATATTATTTTATTTTAAACATTATTTTTGTTCTTTTTAAATGGACTTTGCTTGATAAAATTCATAGTCTTTTCAATTACCTATTTAAATTAAATCCTATCAACAACAAACGGAAAGTGGCTACTTTAATTTTAAAAAATAATAATTATGTGTACATATATAATATATATTTGTGTGTATATATAAAACCTATAGACCCAACAAAAAGTACCTTCCATCATTCGGCCCACGTGAATAAATGCTAATTAGATCCACCGCAGTTTTGTCCAACAAAGACCACCTCGGTCTGCTTGTTTTATTTGGATCACAATGAGTCCTGTTGGCCCAACTGCGAGATACAACACCAATCATAGGAATAAGACTGAATCTTCTGTCTTATCATTTTTATATTTTTTTGTTTAAGTTCGAATTGATATTTGCTATAGTTATCTTATAATACACATTATACTTGAAAGAAATTGAGAAAATTCTCAAGACTTATTTTTCTCCGTACTTATTTTTTTTTTTACATAATATTATAACGTAATATCTAAACTAATATACTCTTTTTATCATGAAGGTAGATGAACATATAACACTATAAACCTCCACATCTATAATTGCAAGCAAGTCAATCCTTTCGTGGAACTAGAAACTCATTAAGAGTGTGTTTGATAATAAGTAGAGGTGGAGGCCTTGGTGTTGCTTTAGTATAAGCAAGTATATTCTTTGTTTTTCTATTTATTTGTTTATCTCATTCATAAATAAATATTAAAATTTATATGTACTATACTATGTTTAAAAGTACAAATATATGTCAATTAATATTTTAATATTATTTAAATTATTTTTTATACTATTATTTTAATTATGTCATTTCTTACATATATCGTTATCTTTACTAATATTGTTGTTGCTACTACTATTACTATTATCAATATTGTTATTACTATTTTTGTCATTGATGTTATCCACAATGATATCACCATTATTGTCATTATTGCCTCTAGTGACACTTTAATAAAGCCTCACAATCAATACTATTGCTATTACTATCATCCCTATCACTTCCTCACTAGTTTGATTGCTACCTCTATGTATGTTATTCCAGAATCGTTGTTCTAACTACTATTAATGCTATTAATGTCATTAATACCATTATGTTTATTGATAGTATAGTTGTCATAACTGCTATTAACACTATCAGTACATGTTGCCGTTGTTGCCACCATCATTAATCATCGCCGCAATTAGTATTACTATCATTGTTAAATATCATTATCTCATTTCTTGCCACTAACACTATTATCAATATAAACTATGAGAAGGTTAATATGATCTTTGTGCTATCCTACTTAATTACTTCATTATCCAATCATTTAAAACATGAGAGAATAAGATTTTAACTGTGGAGCATATCTTATGTTACTCAACTATCTCATCCTACACAACCTCATTAGGTAGTTGAGTTGCTAAATATAATGTTAATGTTCACTGAAGAAAATGTTAAGATATATATTTTTTAAAATAATTGTATCATATAAAACTCAATCAAGACGAGTTTGTGACGACCTCAATATACAACTTTATTATTAACCAAGAAAAAAATCATTTATATTTTTAAAAAACATAAAGATACCCCCATCGTAGCCATATTGTTTGAGTAAGTTATCACATAATTGTGAAAGTCAAAATGTATATTTGTTCACCATAACATGAAATATAAACGTTTGGACTCTCCAAGGTAACTTACATATGTACAAGTGGGGTAAAAAGCAACATGGACTTTAGACAAGAAGATCCGAAACCCTATTAGTCCTATAAATTTTGGAGTAAAAGACAAAAAAAAACTAAAATAAAATATGACACTTGTTATAAACTAATGTGTTTACCATGTATGTACAAAGTATATTCAATAACTCTTAATGACTAGATACCAAATATTGTGTTTAGTGATATAACCTTCTTTATTTTTAAGGACACCAAAAAAGTAAACTAGTTAGTCATATTTAGAGCTAGCCCCACCATAATGTCCACGACTAGGAATCTGCAATGAAAATGTAGGTTGAGGATGAATAAGGAATAACTAATAGAGAAACAGGGGAAAAAAAGTAAAAACCTTAGTAACTAGGGTGTACCATGAATGTGTTTTTTTCTATAACCTTATTTGAAGTACAAGAAAAAGAGGGTCATCTTACCTTAAGTGAACTCTATTAGAGCCAATCCAGGTCTCGATGGACATATAACAAATAAAGAAAGAATATACTAGACACTTTTACAAAGAGTGTCATTTCCAAAGGTAGAGAAGAAAACTATATAAAGAGTCTAACTTGGAGTCCACAAAAAAGTTCAATTTATTATAATTATTGATAAGGGTTTAACTTTATACTAACTTTTTTATTAAACAATTCTTTTCTTTATCAAAGTTCAATTTATTATAATTATTGATAAGGGTTTAACTTTATACTAACTTTTTGAACTTTGATAAAGAAAAGAATTGTTTAATACACCTAGCCTGGTTGGTTAAAAAACAGAAGCTCATCTTACCTTTTTGTTGATAGTAATCCTAGTAATATAACTAAAGTCCAATGCTTGATAAACATTTCTCCTATCAAAAAGTTGAAACTATCTTTAGATGTGTGTTATGAGAATACAATAACCATATCAAATTTAGTAGCATCATAGAGCGAGTATGAAACACTCAAAGTACATCCATCATAGATAAAATCTCTTACCATACAAGGAAAAGATTAACACTAAACTTAGATCCTAGTTATATTACGCATACCCTCATATCAAGAAGAATCAAGTTAAAGTATGAAAAAAAAACAAACACTAAAAAAAGCTAGTTGAAATTGACTTTAAAAGCCTTATAAGCTTTTAGTTACAATACAGATACTATTATAAGTAGTACGCATCTCACTACCATTGACATAATGGTGGTAATCACTAAGATGGTTATACCCATAATTGTAAAACAATAAAAACATATTGTAAACAATGCTATTTTGATTAAATCTAACCCTTAAAAAATAGTGTTCGACACATAAAAGAAAAATTAAAAATATCAATAGAAAAATAAAAAAATATCTTCCTCAATAGAATCATGCTTATTTGATTATTAATACCTTTATAAATCTGAAGAAGATTCCCCTAACTAGACTTAGAGGCACTTAGGCCATGATTGATAATTAGTACATTTTATTGGGCAGATGAATTAAAGATCTAGTACGTAATAGATTTTCTTATTTATAGCCATGAAAAGGATTAGATGAAATTACTTTTTATAAAATTTTATACAGTGAGAAAGGAGAGAGTGAGAGAAATTGATGAATATTCATACTTAAATTTGCTAATGTTAGACTTACACGTGTTCATATGCACGCAGTGAACACCTCGTAAGCATATGCCTATCACCTTAAAAGTGTGTTTGTAATACCGGATGCGTTGCGTTCCCTTCACAAACGCGATCGAATGGTCAGATTTAAATGCGATCAATGATTCAGATCCACTTTCTATTTAAATGCGATCGGACAGCCTAAGTTAGATCGCGATGAACGGTCCAGATTCACTCCCTATTTAATTGTGATCAGATGGTCCAGATCAAATGCGATGGACAGTCCAGATTAAAAGGAGACGGATATAAATAGCCTTATTCACAACAAACCCTAACCCTAGCCGCCAGACACCCTCGTCGGAAAAGAAGACCCAGCCACTGGGAAGGAGAGCCGCCGCCACTCGCCGCCGCGCCGGAGCCACTTCTGACCGCCAAAAGAGGTAAAAATTTTTTCATTTGCTCGAAATTTAATTTTAAACACACTCATGGCCAAATTAGAGAAAAAAGA
>NW_019013667.1:3515-17602 GCF_000150535.2 Carica papaya | reverse complement strand
CACCCTAAATCCCTACTAACGGAATGAGCTTAACGTGCAACCTGTTGGTTCCTCCACACCTTGTCCTTCCTTCTTTCCTCTAGGATCCCTGAAAAAAATGTGTTTCTTTAGGAACAAAATCCAAAATATACTTATTTATGCCCGTAAATGTCCTGGATAACATGAATATGGATGTGGTAACCTGGATACCCCTTGTTTTTTTTTTTTTTTTTTTTTTGCTGGGGGGGGGGGGGGGGGGAGTAGGGAGGGGAAGCCAAGTGCTACGTAGAAGGAATATGTATCAACATATCTATGTATATTCTTGAACTAGCAGCCACTAGAGACGTATGTCATACAAATTTTTTAAATTATCCTCACAACTGTGATAAAATTTGTTGCATATTAACCATTTATTTAAAAGTTTGCTATAATTAAAAAGTAACTTAATTGTATAATTCGTGTGCAGCACGGGTTATAAATCTAGTACCAATAACTTTAAGAGTATACAAATGTCAGTTTATTCTTATGTCAAACTGTTATTTCAAAAAAAAAATTCTTAAGTAATACTGTATATACATTTAATAAAATTGACTCATAATAACTGAATCAAACAAATAGTGCACTTCAGCAGTAAGAATCTCTTTTAATACTATCATGAAACATGACCTTTTAATACACTACAAGAGTTCTTGTAAATTATAGCTAACACTTACAAGAATTAACATGGAGCATCCAAGAGGTATCATGCGTCTAGAAAGTTATGATTTTCGATTTTCACTAACCTAATGATGTTCAGGATAAACTGGATATATGTCACTAATTATCCATAGGCCAATCTACAAATATCTGTTTCATACTGCCTAAACACTGAAAAAGTACTGTAGTGGTGACTTCTCATCCAAAATGATGATTAAGGTCATGGTCTGGGGTCTATACTTGACTCAGGTCATTTTTTGCTCGTTCCTTTTGATAAATACAAAGATTATTATTTGAATCCATCTAATACTTCAATTACTTTTCACATCCTAAACTAAAAGAAGCACAAAAGATACAAGGGATTCTCATAATAGGTTTTACCATGAATGAGCAAGCACTGAAAATATCTATAACTGGATCATCTATTCCAGGAAATAAATTCTAGAACAGATAAAAGCACCTAAACGAAGTAACATTTGTCAGACCAATAAACAAAGCCATAACTAAACGTAACCCAAAGGGAAAAAAGAGAAAGAAAGAAACTCAAAAATCAAAATATTCCAACAAGTAGGGTTTCAAAATTTCAACCCAGTCGAAACACATAAATCTTCTTTCTTTCTTCTTCTATTCGGATCCTCTTTTTCCTTTTTTGAGAAATTATTTAAGATCATTTCTATGAAAAATAAAGAAAGCACGTCTTCCTTCATGAGTTCCTATTAAGACCTCTTTACTATAACCCAATCTTGAGAGAAAGCATTCTTACAAGAATGTCTAACCCAACAACACTTGAGCTATCAATGAAGGCTAGATTAAGATTACCCCACTGGATCCATTCATTAACTAAATGTAAAGATCAAGTAAAGCAAGATATAGCATTTAAAGTTCCAGAACAAATCGATATACACAAAAATCAGGAGAAAAAAAAGCAGAATCTTTCAGATTTGGATCAATTCAAACAAAAAAACTCGTACTATTTTGTTTTTTTAGATAAGTGCAGATAATCAAATAACGTGAAGTGGAATGTACAAATCTTAGGAGAAGAGAAAAAAATTCAGAAACAATCGATTTTTCCAATTTCCTCAGCAAGCAAACAGAGGGATGTACATGATGAGTGAAATCCAAATATGAATTAAGGAGCCGGATTGACCTGTGATGAAGCTCCGATGACCGGAAGGAGCAGTTTGAGTTGGAGCTGCGATCCAGGCAGAGGTCAGATGCAGCGTCGTGGGGTTACGAACGTGTGGCTTTATTAAAAGAGGCGGAGATATGGAGATTGATCAAGGCGTTATGCAGCTTAATGGGCTTTCAAGCTCGGTACGTGGTAAATATTATGTTGACTTTTACCTCAAAACTTATAGTTTACGAGAAAGAAAAATGATAAAAATTACTATAATATTTTATTTGGCGCAGGGTTAGAAAAGTAAGAAAATAATCAATCATATTATTTATTAATAATTTTAATCTTACGGATTTTTTTTTTTTTATCTTTTAACTCTCGTTAAATTTTATTTATTAATTAAATTCATAATTATTTGTTTCGTGTTTTCTCTGTATATAGAAGAATTTTCGAGAGGTATGGTAAGCAAAATTGAAGGAGATGAGGCATGTTCCTCGAAAAATTGCCGACAACGATCATGAAGAGGAGCAATCTTCTAGTGATTTCGCAAAGTGAAGTTGAATGAAGAATAATGAAGTTGATGACAAGTTTAACAAGGTATATATATGTTTTACTTGTCTTTTTCGACATCATTTGCTCGCACGAATATTAATATTTTTTATTTAACTATTTAGTTCTATTATTAAAATTACAAGGATTAAACACCATCCTTGTTTTTGTGATTCATAGATAATATGATAAGTACATCGACGGAGATCATAAATGTTTCTCAAGATGAGCCTTATTTTTCTAAATATATATTTATTAATTTTTATATTTATATATAATTCATGCGTATAATAATTATGATTTATATGTTATCTTGCTGATATTTAGACTTTAAACCCCGGTAAAATTATAATTAAAGTAAATTTTATTGATCCTTCTATTTTGCAATTCATTACAAAATATATAATATTTTATAAAAAAAAAAAATTTATGCAAGTAGGGGAATAAAAATTTTGTTATTTTTTTAATTAAAATTTAGTTTGTTAATGTCATCTAATTGATTGATTTTATAAGAGTGGGTTTTAAGTTTATTATAAATTTATTAATTCTAATAAATTTTATCTTATTTTGTAAATAAGTTTATCTATAATATATTCAATTACTTTTATATGCTAATCGATTTGATCTTTTGTGCAAAGGAAATCTATAGGTAAGATATGTAGCCTAACATAATAATCTTGAATAAGATATAACATGTGGTAATTCTCAAAACTATCTATTTAATACATGACAAAATATATAAATAAGGCAAGCGTGTTAATAATTGATCAATTTTATATTTGATTTGTTTGAATATGCTGTATAACCAATCAATTTTTAGTATAATCAGTCATGTCATTTTATACTATAGTTATAATTTTTGTATAAAAAATAATAATTCATTTTATATATTATAATTGTCGAAAATTATTGTCAAAAAAATTAATTGGTCTTAATATTATTACATACCGATTTACAAAAACAAGTTACTTAAATCACAAATGACATCAATACATACTAGTCTACCATGAGCAAAATCAATAAAATAACAACCAACATTTGTTACTCATATTATCATTTGTAAGTCTGACATTCATTTTGCAATACTTGTCAAATGATATCGGCTTATTTTTCAATAGGGTGCTGAGATATCATGCAATACTTGATTGTGTTAGCCCACATGAGTGTGTTGAGATGGGTTCCCATGCGGCATACCATGGACAATGATAGCTCGTCCTTTGCATAGATATATATTGCTTCCTACACCATTAGAAATAATAAAGAGTTTCCTCATTTAGAGATAAAAGGCAAAATGTCATTAAACAAAACTAAAATGTAATGAAATTAAGAATTTTAAGTCAGTTGTGTACAAGAAAACATCATCCTACCATACCCTATTTAGCTCCTAACTTAGAGGAGATTTTGGAATTAAAGGTTTCTCCATAAAGATGTCTTGATTGACAAGTGCCTTGGGGTAATGTATGAAAAACTTTCGATGCTGTTTGCATTCGTGTCATGAGCCGCAAAATTACCATGCCGTCAAAAGCTCACGGATTGGCTGTTACATGGAACCATAAGTAGAAACGGTATTCTCAACAACGGACTAAGCAATGGGAGTCCAGCTTACCAGAAAAAGTATCCACCACTCTGAAGCATGAAGAAAATTTGTATTATTGAATTTCAAAACCATGATATTACATCCAACCCAAAAGAAGCGTTTTTAAAGACATTTAAATAGCAAAATTGTAGCAAATAAAGTTCATAAGCGGAAGAGGCATGAAAGGAATAACAACATCATCATCAGTCCAGATTGCCAAGCTAAATCGGATGGCGGCAGCTGGAAATGCTACAATTTTTTTTTAAGTCAACCCGTGAATGGTTTTCATGTCAGCAGCATCTTTCAGGGTTCCTTTCTCGACATGATCCCACCACTTGAACAAGAAATTGTCCACTACTAATCTGAACCATGGTGACAGCTTAATACCCCCCTCACCAGCATCTGCCTTTCTTAACAACTCCTTCAATTCATCCCGGTTCACATACTTAATATCAGCAACTTCATCGGGATTTGGATTGACGTTAACATCTCGCACAATGAACAACAGGTAATCAACTGTCAATTCAACAGTCAACAATCAGGCTTCACATATACAAATACACTGGCAATCATTATTCTCCTGTTTCTCTATCCTCAATTCTCAAATCAAATCTAGCTACTATCTGTAACATGCTGGTAACAACTAAAACTTCCAAGTGGTGCCATTAAGCTAACATGTAGCAAAAGTTTGATACAGGAAGCAATTTTGATACAGGAAAAGCAAAGAAAAGTAAGCGTAAAATTTATGGAAAGAGAAAGATGGAAATTATTACGTTCATGTTCTCCCCACTTGCCATCAGAAGGTGCCTTGTACAGCATGCGGCCCAAGGGGGTGAATTGATCAACTGGAACATCTACAGCAGGAATACCAAGCTCATCCAGAAGCTTCCTTTGTGCAGCATTCCTCACACCTGATAGGTAAAATCAAATCATAGGTGAAAATGAGTAGCTACCTAGCCCCTTCAGCAGGTAAGTTGGGCTAATAGTAATGCCTAAAAAAAGAAAGATAATATTAGATACCGAGGGCATTCTCCTCAATTAACTCAGATTCCCGGTACAGAGGATGGCTACAACAGGTGTTTGTCCACACAAGTGGGAAAGTTACCTTTGTTGCAGACCGTTGCTGTCCAGAGGCAACAAAATGTTATCACCATAAATGTACACAAAGATGATAATTAACATGCAATATAACTGACACACAACGACGAACAGCTGGACCTAAAAGAACCATGTTGCTCGGACTCAGGTGCAGGAATCAGACATCAGTCACGGTCCTTACAGGTATTAATTCTAAGTGTTTGACTTGGTAATTTCTATAGTGAAATAAATGGGAGATCAGTCAATGAGTCTAAAATTTGAATACAAGTACTTGACACGTGGATAAAAATAATAAAATAAATCAATGAAATTATTTTCAATGATCATGGTTAAAAAGAAATAATCCTTCCTTCTTGAGTGAACTACAATAACTTGTAACTAATTTATGTATAAAAATAAAAAAACCAGACAAGAGTTATAAGTTGCATGAATATAGAATCTTTTTTCACTTATTACAGTTACTGTCCCAAATTTGGTCTGTAAAATGAAGTTACTTTTTAGCCTTTTAAGTCAGCCAAAATAAAAATAAGCTTCTTTCCTTCAGAATCATTCTAATCCCGAGCTTATCCACCTTTTTCTTTGTTGTTTTTTTAATCCTTTCATATCTGTCATAGTCTATTGCCTTCAGGGCTGTCTAGCCATGATGTCTGTTGCATTTATTCTATTTACATGACACTTTCCTTCTAGTTCTCCCTCTCTTTCTCACACTTCTTATTGAGCCTGGTCCGTTAAATTTTATCTTCGCTACTCTATCAAGCATACTATACATGTGCATCATCTCGTTTCTCTCTCTCAACAAACAATAAACACCCATCAAATTATAGTCAAACAAGAGGCAAACCATCGCATGCTGCAACCACAATACAATAACTTTCTTCTCCGTGGAAAATGACTTGTTTGACATACACATCAAACTCAGACACAAATTTCACAACCATTTCAAAGTTGTATCACGTCAACATGTGTATGGCGCTAAAATGCCTAGTCCAAACAACATAGCAAAGGAATATTCCAGCCACTAAGTTAAGCTTTTACACACCATGCAACATCCAAAATCCTACCACTGAATTGAGCTTTTACACTTAAGTGAAATCATCTACACCAATACATCCCGACTTACATAAAACATGCTATATTAACATATCCACATCTAATTCATTTTAATCAATGAAACAATAGACAAATGTGTATAGCACAGCCCAAGATATTCTTAGAATGGGTGTGCAGCATGCATTTTCCCTCATTTTTAGATGTGTCTAGATGTTGTTTCACTCACAAGGTCCTCATTTTAACACATCATAATGCACCTTGCAACAATTTCCATATATAAGCACAAATATGGTGACATCTTCTTTTCCTTTCCCAACTTATATCTTCCCCTTCTAGCCTTAATAACAGATAAGGATGCCACAACATAAGCCATAGGATAATCCACAACAAAGGCAACTTTATTATCTCTTATTTTGTTTCATGAATGTCTTTAAACATAATCCACTCAGACAGTTGCTTCAAACATAAGTTCTGTAAGAAAAAAGTTATTTCAAACATAAGCAGCTAGAACGCACTGAAAGTGGTTCAACATTTGAAATACTTGACATGAAATATGACTGGACCAAAATTATGCACAAAACAGAGTGCAAATAGATGACTTTAAAATCTTTTACATAAATAAATATTTAAAAACAATCACCTGAAGGAGCAACTCATATTTTGAGTTAAACAGAAACACACTGAAAGCCCTATGTAGCAAATTTTCAGATTCAATCTTTTCCATCAAGTGGCCTGCACATTTTCAAAAGCATCAAGGAGCGACGAGCCGGCAAATATTAAAAGAAAAAGAGAAGATCAATTTCATCCTTATGACATGAAATAAGAGGGAGAAAGCACCAGCATAATTTCCAGTATTTGCAAAGAACTTAAGCCAACAACCCCATAAAATACAAAGGATAAGAAACTCTATCTTGTTTTATCTTATAACCTACAAAGACATGCAGAAGGCTCTAACAATTTTCTTTTTCAGCCACCCAATCTGAGGTTCTGTTTGGTTTGGTTCAAATGTCAATTATTTGAAATAGAAACAGAAATACATTAGAAATAAGAAAAAAAATTAATCCCAAATTCTATATCAATTTTTAGTTCAACTCAAGTTCGAGGCATTTCTAATCCCTAACTTTGACAAGTGAGAATAGAAATCCACCATTCTAGAATTCAATAAGAAAGAAATGGTTCCAATTGTGAATAACATATGAAAATCATGATCCATCTCCATATAAAGCAATTCAAATATAGGACTGGATAAGTTTGAACAGGCCATAAGAATCAATTTGAACAACAAACACATTATGGGTTTACACTTGGATCTAAGTATCATAATTTGGAAGGAAATGAAGTATCTATAAACAAGGAACCAGGGGGGAACACCTGCATAGAACATATTACGTAATGGCTTACAAGCTAGTCAATTTGTAAGATCGATTTAGGTTCAAATTTCAATCCCATAGAATAGGAATGAAAACATATGAAAATTACATAATAATGCCAATAAATTCCATATTTAATTCAAGTTAGATTTTCTTTTCGTTTCTCCATTGACAAATGGAAATACAAATTCACCTTCGTGAAATTGAAGATAGACTGAGAGTTAATTTAATAATGCATCAAACATATAAATTATGATAAACTTGTATATATCGAATAATCAAAATCTAGAAATTCAAGGATAATAGAATAGGCTTAAACCAAATACAACGTAAATGATTTTCCAAAGTCCTCCTCAAAGGAGAGGGAGTTACCCCTTGACAAAAAACAAAGATTAGTATCACATGGATACATAACCGGAGATCAATCTCTTGGCCATAAAACTATCTGTTTAAAGCTCTAGAAAACGAAAGAAGAATGTTGAGGGAAAATGTAATAAGACCCCATGCTTCTTCTACCCTTGCATATTTTCAGAAGCACCCACAACTTAAATTTCAATATTTCAACGAACAGCTCAAATGCACATAAAAGAAAAAAAAAAGCTAGAAAATGATTGATTTTGTTTTTTTAAACTAAATTTGAAAAAACTCTGTATATGGTTTTTTAACAAAAGAACTTTGTTTTTCTAAACTCTGATAGTTTTGAAACAAATGAATTCTCATTTATGTGATGGCCACTTTAAATCCTTATTATTGGTAAATAAAATGTTCCTATACCATGCATCTCTGTTTTCAGTTAACCAATTGTAACCCTTGTTTGATCAGCACTGAGCACATCCAATATAGACAGTAACAAAACCACAAGGAGAATGGAAATTACTTAAATATCAAGATCACAGGATTATCAAATAAATTACTTTTAAACCAAGACCTTTTCACAGTCAACAATTTCTCAAGGACTGTCATGCCTAAAAGTAGGTATACATCATCAGTCAGGAAAGATAAGGAAGGAAAGTTAACGGAAAGCAATATTACCACTGAACCAAGATATACATAAGCAGCAATTTTTCAATCACAATCTACTCCTTTTTCAAAAATTGTATAACCAAGTCATGGATAGTTATTATACCACATCAGTTGTGAAATAAATAAATAAAAATGTGATTAACCTATATGTGTGTTCTAGAGGAAAAAGAAAATTCCTTAAATGGTATCATCATCGTTCCATTAGTCCCTTTAAACACTATAATAATGCATCCCAACGAACATCACAAATAAAATATTTACTTACAGTTATATTTGGTGTCATGACCAACAACATGATCATTTTCATCCACTAGAATGCATCTGCAAGGAATTTCTATTTTAGAAAATACTGCAAACGTGCGAAACCAAATAACATTTGGCGAATGAATTTTAAAAGATATACAATAATCAAAAGCAACTGTGATTCAACAAGTCATGAAGGAGCTCAGCCTCTGCGAAACACCTCTTGGGTCAAAATGAAACATTTGGGCATCGGTTTACAAGAAGTTCTGTATCATTGCTTGAGCTTATCATTTTAAAAAAAAGGATCAACCAAAAAGAGAAAGAAATTATTTAGGCATCAATTTAAAAAATTTCAAGCAGATACCAACAGTAGCACTCAGTGAGTACTTCTGAAGGATATACTCCTAAGTTATTTAATACTGTATTTTCAGTCAATTAGCTTGATTCAAATAGTAGGTGCAAAAATCTTAAGATCTTCAATCTCCACTAAGGTAAAGTTGACCGCTTCATTTGAAATCATTTTGCTAATTACCCTGATTGAAAGATAACAAAGTAGCCAGAGTAAGAAAATATACAGGAACAGGTGTCCTTCATGTTTTGCAACCCGGGATATAAGAAAAAAAAAAACACACATTTCAAGAGCATGCTTTTCATTATTAACCTAATCCAGACATAAATATGGTAACACTTGTAACGGAAAACAATCAATTTATAAAGTCATATTTGCTAATAAATGAATCGCATGAACAGCAACTAACATTGCCAGAATTCTAGTCCAACCCTCAATTTTCTTTGAAATCTTGTTCCATTTCTCAGTCCTAACAAGAGAGCACAGTTGCTCAATAGCTAGAACTATATAAAACGTAATAAAAACACGACTTTTGACAAGATAATTTCACGTATCACATCCATGACTACACATGACTTAAACTAATGAAAATGCTATCTTATCTTCGAAGAAATATGAACATAAAAACAAGTACACTTTTCAATCCAAAGTGAAAAATGTCCGGCAGAACCATATCTAAGCACGCACTTAATATATACACAGAGGTATACGTGTCCAGACATACGTACTTAACACACGTGATCATAATAACGAAATCAATCACGAACAGAAAACTCCAGATCTGTGTTAGATTCCCAATAAATGAAAATGAAAAACAAAACTATTAATGTTGGAAATGGCCGTTGACAGGAGCTAACAGATAACAGACACAAATTACGAGATCCCATCTTTGATCATCCTTTCATGCATTTTTCTCTTTAACCAAAAGGAAAAAGGTGAAATGGAGGTTAAAGTCGTATCCGGAATAAGAAGAATCGTATAAATTGGAAAAACAGAAGAGAAAAACGTACTCGTCTTCGAACATAAGGCGTCTCTGAACAGCATCCATGGCAGCATCAGTAGCATCACCCATGGTAGTGGCGGAGGCGGGAGAAGAGAGTGATGCTCTGGTTGAGAAGAAAGAGGGAAAGCGTCTAGGAGAGGCAGACGCGGGAGAGAGAAAGGGAAGAAGGGATTTGGGAGAGGAGAAGGAAGGAGAAGAAGGGGAAAGAGTTAGAGAACGGAGTCTGAAATTTTTTGGGGTATTAAAAAGAAGAGACATTTGAGCAAGTCTGCACTATCCGCCAACACCGATGAATCTTGGTACCCACCCAAGCTCATCTTTTTATATATTTTTTTATTTTTATTTTGTGGGCATCAGATTTTCTGCATTAAATATTATTATATTGTATTTGGTAAATGCACGTGTGAATAATAAAAAAAATTAAGAAATAATTTTTTTTTTTTTTTGTGTGTGTGTGTGTGTGAAGGTTAATTTTTTATTAGTATTCTTTAATAAAAAAGCAAAGATTTAATTCGTTGTATAATCACATGTTGTATATAATTTAATACCAAAATGCTTTTGGACTTCAAACTTAAATAAGTTATTCCTCCAAAAAGGAAAAAACTTACAAGTTTGAAGGTTTTTTAACATTGAATTATTTATTAAGATTTTATTAGCAAAATAATTACATAATGTGATTTAGATCATTAAGTTTTAAATAAATTTTAATTTAATATATATCATGTAGTTATAATTATTAATTCTAAATTTTCTGTTATATATAATCAAGAATCATATATTAGTAAGATCACATATATTTAATAATAATTGTATATTATATGTTATTATAAAAGTTATATCTTCTTAAAGTGATCAAATAAATTTAAGACATAGATTTTGTAACATCTCATACAATATAAAATTTGATTTTATGTAGATATTAAAATTTTAATTTCTATTAAGAATGTCTGCCTTTTGGCACGTAATGATGTCTGCCCTTTGGCACGAGTTACTGTTACCCTAGATTGGAAACTGCGACGACCATCGTGGACACCAAAGAGCACATGGCTGCCCCTACCATTACTGATGCTGAAGAGGGTGGTTGAAAGATTGCTGAGGTGGCCCCTGATCAGAAGAAGACTTATGAGATGTGTCTGGTGGGACAGTTTTTGATTGATGTTGTGATTAAATTCGAACCTATGCAGAATACTCTAGTGGATGTCTGGAGATCGTCAGGAGGAGTTAGTATAAAGAGGTGGGAGCCAGTCGATAATTGTTCTGATTTTTTTATGAAGTGGACAATCAACAGTTCATGAATGGGAGTTCGTTGACATTTAACAATCATTTGTTGGTTTGGCATCAACTCTTGGAAAGAGAGGACCCTATTCAAATAGATATTAATCTTAGCTTGTTCTTAGTGCAAGTTACCACTTGCTGACGAGATGCTACATGGAATCGATGACGAGATAGTTTAGGATGGTATTGGGAATGTTTATCGAGTATGACACCCATCCCAACTCTAGCCGTATGGGGTTCATGCATATAAAGGTGGTAGTGGACGTACGAAAACTGATTTTTCGACAGAAAAAATTTATTTTGAGGGATGGAAATTCAATAAATGTCATGTTTAAATATAAATGCCTTTCGGTTTTCTGCTACTTATGTAGTCCGCTGGGACACTCAGAAAGTTTTTTGCAAGTTACTTCTTCATCCTCAAGCGGGAACCATGAAATGGGAATGAGATGACTTGCTTAGAACAAACCCTCGTTAGAACTCACTTCTAACTAACTACTGGCTAAGAGATGAAACAGGCGAGATATTTCCAGGATCCGAGGCGCAAATCGGGAGAATTGCGGAGAATAACTGGATGTATCTGTAACCTTTTCAAAATTCAATTCCTCCGCATCCCGTGGGATATGAGAATTTGAAAGTGAGCGGAAAGCCTGGAGTGGAGTATATGGATCATGATGCGCTTGTGGGCCAGGATGTGGATGAGGCTTTGGGCCTTCAGAGCAGAAGGGCCCACACGTTCAGAGTTGAAGATACTGTATGGCCCAAGATGATGGCAAAAAATGACCCCGCCAAAACATGGTGTACGAGCCAGATTCAGCAGAGGTTACTTCGAGAGAGGAAACTGAGTAGGTATAGTGGAAACAAAATGAGAGATCGGTGAAACCTGCAGAGTAGGCTCGCCGGAAGCCATGGCGATATTTAGTTAGAACTGCCAAAGGCTTAGTAAACCTCGGGCAGTGCTAGTTTTTCAGAAGCTAGTGAGGAAATTTCGACTAGAGATAATGTTTTTAACCGAAACTTTAGTGACACAAGAGAAGTTGGAACGATTCGTATGACACTAAGATATCAGCATATATTTAGTGTAGACCGGCTTGGACTGGAGGGTTGTTTAGCGATGTTTTGGTCAGACATCTACAATATGTTCGTTTTGTCATTTTCATAAAATCACGCCAATCTGAAAGTTGATGACCTGGATGTAGGCACCTCGTTACTAATTGGATTTTATGGTATCCCATAATGCCATCAGAGGAGGGAATCTTAGCAAATCCTAAGGCAGTTAACGACGAGCACGAATGGGACTTGGGTGGTAATTGGTGACTTTAACGATATTCTTACCGTAGAGGAGGAGGGAGGAGGTGTTTCGTTCTAGTCACTTATGTCAAGCTTTCGGGACACTCTTGAGCAATGTCATCTGGCAAATGTCCCACTCTCCAGTTATGCATATACTTGGTTGAGGAACATGGTGAGGACTATGATTCGCGAAAGACTTGATCAATGCGTTGTCAATGATGTATGGTCAAATGTTTGTCTTTACCCGAGGTTGGAAAATCACATAGCACTGGTGTTTGATCACTCAACCTCTTCTCTTGATATGTAACAGGAGGAATAGGGACAAGCTCACAAAAAATTTCGCTTTAAGAATGTTTGGCTACTGAATCCAGAAGTGGATGAGGTTGTGAAACAGGGCTGGAAGTCAAGAGAGAGCGAAGATCTCATGCAAAAAATTGAAACCTATGGGAGACAGTTGCTAGACTAGGGTGAGAATATGGTATGTGATTTCGATAAATGCAACAGCCACTTGTATGCCCAATTATTATGGGTTAAAAAATAAAGGCCTAAGGTGGATGCAGATAGACTGGTCTCATTGAACAATCAGTATTTATACTTGTTAGAACAGGAAAAAGTCTTTTGGTGGTAAAGGAAAAAAAAATTATGGCTGACGCATGGTGATCACAATTCAAAGTATTTTCATTGCCAGATGTCGCAATATAAAAGATGGAACCAAATTACAGCTCTGAAAGATGCTTAAGGGGTATGGATCAGGGATGAGAATACCCTCCATGAACATGTGTGTCAGTACTTCACAACTCTTTTCATAAGTACGCCTGGTAATTGGGAACCAGTGGTCGTGCAGATTGAGACCATGGTGTCAGCAGGGGGCCAATGAAGAATTAAGAAAATCGCTAATGGTGACGGAGGAAGCAGCTTTTCATATGCACTTATAAAAAATTCTGAGGGATGATTGGTCAGAATATTATTGCTAATTGTATGAACTGGTTCCAAACAGGCAAGTTGTCGTTAGACTTAAATGATACAAACATTGTTCTCATCCACAAAGAGAGCTCGTCAAGTATAACGAATTTGAGACTCATTCCACTATGTAATGTGATATACAAAATATTCTTTAAATTCCTAACTAATCGATTGAGGAAGTATCTGTCGGATATCATCTTAGAATGCCAGTCAGCTTTTATTCCTAGGAGGAGTATGGCAGATAATATATTGTTGGCCTTTGAGATAATTCACTATATGAAAATTAAAAACAAGAGGAAAAAAGTTGAAGTTTCTATGAAAATAGGCATTAGTAAGGCTTATGATCGCGTTAGATGAGAATACTTGGAAGCAGTTTTGCTCAAATTCGATTTTGATCATACGTGGGTGAACTTACCTATCAAGTTTGTTTCAATTGGCAGAACTTGGCCATATTACTCCGAGATTAGCTTGAGGCAAGGCGATCCATTGTCACCGTACTTGTTTATACT
>NW_019013666.1:9161-19336 GCF_000150535.2 Carica papaya | reverse complement strand
ATATTAATTCTTTGAAAGAAACAAGAAAAATAAGGAAGCAAATGAAAAATAGAAAATATCTAGCATCTACTCGCAATCTTCTTGCGGATCGGGCTCTGGAACCTGGTCCTCTTGATCTGAAATAGTTAAATAAAGGATGAGCTACACTAGCCCAATAATGATATCACATTATATCACCGGCACAGAAAGAAAAGTTGGTATAAAATCGAAAATCACAAATGGAGCATTAAATTTAGTAAATTCATTTATCAATTATAAAATCATTTCTCGTTCACTTGTATAGTAGAATTTATGAAAACAACCTATAAAAATAATAATACCATATAGATAATAACTTCATGAACAATCAGCAACATAAAACATATTATAATTCCACATCTATTAACAAAAAACCAAACCATAACTGTTTTTCTTTTAACTAGCCTACTAGTATCTATGGGGGTTCATAGGGATGTCTCCGCTACACGTGAATTCTTTCCTTTAACAATCTCAATTACAGGGTCGTCCCCATACCCCGTCCGGTATGAGGGTGAAGCAGGCTGTTCCCACACACCGTCCGGTATGAGTGTCAAATTATTCAGTCTCCATACCCCGTCCGGTATGAGACAACGTTCACGGTAGGGTTCCCTATGTAACTGGTCCGTCCACCATCTCCCAAGATATCTGCTAAACTACCATTCTATCTATTTATTTAATCACACTACTTTTCTGTTTTCTTTTAGTCTCCATTTCCAAATCAAACATAATTACATAAGCAAATAAACATGCACCAGGTAATGCAATCATGTCTCAAATTTCGAATCAAACAGCAGTCACGTAAGGTAGTAATTCATGCATTCAAACCCTAAAATAATTCGATAAGACACTATCATGCTTTTAGACTGTAAAATACATCAATAGAGATTAACAGAGAACAATTTCCGGTTCGGGTTCCATTAGCAATCAGTAATTAATTATGCATGTTTACTAAAATCACACAAAATACCACATTATTATTTATGTAGAATTCAATTCTATGATAGGGAATAGGGTGAGGGATCCTTACTCGATTTGACGCCGAAAAGCTAAACGATTCACTGCGCCGGCTCCTCCGACTTATGTTGCGATTGGTTGTTTCACTTTGGTCAACCTGTAGAGAAGAAAACAGTAATCATAACGGTAGAAAAATCACGTGAAACAAGAATCGGGAAGGGTCTCATCGGAAGCGTTTTGTGAAATTTTCTGCGACAGCGCCGCCGGGCTTCACCGGTATTTTCAGCCAATTGGCTAGTCTTTTCACTCCGATTTGGCTATGGGTGAGCGTAAAATTAAATTTCGTGCAAAAAGAAAAGTTTTTACCTTTTTGGGCAGTCGGAAAGGGTTCTGGTGCAGCGGCGGGTCACAGGGGTCGGCTCCCTGGCGGCTAGGTCGTCTTCTCCGGCGATGAGTTCTAGCGACTACGGTTAGAGTTTGGTGCGGATGGGGGTTATTTATATCCATCCACGTTTGATCTGGACCGTCCATCATGTTTGATATGGACCATTCGATCGCGATTAAATAAGAAGTGAATCTGAACTGTTCATCGCGATCCAATCTGGACCGTTCATCGCGATCTAATCTGGGTCGTCCGATCACGTTTAAATCTAACCGTTCAATCGCATTTGGGAGGGAGCGCATCCAGGCCGTCCGTGCGCGCGGGAACAGACCTTAACCGTTCGATCGCGGGCACGCGGATCGCCCACGTGGCCTCCCGCATCAACTTCTCTGCCACTTGGTGCGTCCTACTTAATCCGAGCTGTTGACCCGGCCAACGTCTGACGTGGCAAAACTTTTTAAAATTACGTTTTACCTCCTGTTTTCTGATTTTTCTTTCAAAAATACCACAGAACCTAAAATTTCACCCTTTTTTCTCAGAATTATTTTCAATTTAATCTTCTATCAATTTTACTCTATTTTTTTATTAAATTAAAATTAAAAAAACTACAAAATTATATCTACAATTTAATTTAAATTATATTGAAATAAATTTGGGTGTTACATAAAACTAAATTTCTTTAATACAAGTTAAATGATGTGTAATGATACACCCCCTTTTGCACATTCCAAAATATAAAAATTAATTTCATTCCATCTTTACAGAAATGATAACTAATTTCTTAATTTTTAAAGATAAGATTATTTATATAAGATGAGTCATAAACTAATTTTTCTTTAAAATTTTACGAAGTTAATTAAAACAATACTAAAAGAATTTGCAAGTATTTATCCATGCATTTTGCAAATACGGAATGATTTGTGCACGTGGCATTTTAGTGGTATAGATGGAGTTAATTATGTATATTTACAATTAATTTGAAATTAACTTCTCTTAATTAAGACTATAATTACCGTCTAAAAATTAGGAAAAAAAATATTGGACAAATTAAAAGCTTTTTTAATTCTGAGAAAAATTGAAAGCAAATATTAATAATCAATCAGTTTCTATATTTAAATATTAATATTTAAAGCACTATCCATTTATCTACATATATAAATTTCATTAATTGAGTATATTTTATTTTCTGTTTATAATAAATACACCCTTATCCGGAGAGGGAATATTTTTCCTATATATATATAGTAATATATATATATATATGTAAAGATATATTACGTAACATATTTTCATTTGTTTCTTAACTCATAAAATATAATGTGTACAAATCATATATCTTTTAAAAAAAGTATGGTACATTTTTCTTTGAAAGATATGATATAATATATTAATAACTTAAGATTTTAAATTATTTTGAAAATAGGGTAAAAAATCGTTTGGATATATTGATTAAAATTGGTAAATTTTCAATTAATTATGAAAATGGAAATCCATTTCATTGGCCTATGTGTGTGTGTGTATATATCTATATATATAAAGCAGCTGAATGATAGAGATATGTGTTAAAGCAACTCCTCTTCATACATAATTTTTTACTTTCTCTCATGTTTAACTCCATGGCTGCACCAAATTTATTTGATAAATCTCTTCTTCTCAATTCAATGATGCTACTAGGGCTCCTACTGATTTTTAACCTATATTCAGCAGGTATCTTTCTCTCTCTCTCTATATATATATGTATACAGATATATATGCATGCAAGAACATTGTATATTTATATGCACATCACGCATATATATGCATGCACTAATATTGTTAAGTACTATCTTGAAGATACCCTATAAAGGTTAATAAGTAATGTAAATTTTTATTTTGTTAACTATATATGTTAATGATAATTACGGTTAAAAAGAAATTATTATTTTATTTTTTTTTAGTCAGATTGACTAATCAACACTTCTTATGGTACCACAATGTTTATAGAAAAATCTTGTTCCCATAAAAGTATGCTTTCAATTATTGTAATTAAAAATTTATTCTAAAGTGTTTGCTAAAATATAATTTTTTTTAGAAAAAATTCTAAAAGTAATTATATTTGACATGTATCTAATGACTTAAATGTATATGGGATTAATTTCATGCAGATGCCCAAATAGGAGTTTGCTATGGTCGAATGGCTGACAATCTACCACCACCAGCCGAAGTCGTCGCCCTCTACAAGCAAAACAACATCACCAGAATGAGAATGTATAGTGCTGATCAAGATGTTCTTACCGCCCTGAGAGGCTCAAATATTGAGCTTGTGCTTGACCTCCCCAACTCTGACCTCCAGTTTGCTGCCGCCAGTCAGGCCAACGCTGATGCTTGGGTTAACACTAACGTCAAATCATATATTGATAACGTACGCATTCGGTACATTGCTGTCGGTAACGAAGTTAAACCTTCTGATCCACTTACTCCTTCCCTCATTCCCGCTATTAAGAACATCCAGAACGCCGTCAACTCGGCTGGTCTTAGTGACAGAGTCAAGGTCTCCACAGCTACGTTCATGGCCTTCCTCGGTGAATCCTATCCGCCATCAGCAGGTGTAATCAGTGCCGAGTACATGCCAATTATGGGTCAAATCATTAATATATTGAACGAGAATAAAGCTCCATTTTTAGTTAATGTCTACCCTTACTTTAGTTATAAGTATAATGCTGATGTTATCAGTCTTGATTATGCTCTACTTAAACCATCAGCCCCGATTAATCCTGACCCACCATTACAGTACAATAACTTATTTGACGCTATGGTCGACGCTGTCCACTCAGCATTGGAGAAGGCCGGTGGTGGATCTCTAGAGGTTGTCGTGACAGAATCTGGCTGGCCAACAGCTGGTGATATAGGAGCAAGTTTTGAGAATGCACAAACTTACAATAACAATCTAATTCAGCATGTGAAACAAGGGACGCCTAAGAAGCCGGGAAAGCCTACAGAGACTTACTTGTTCGCCATGTTTAATGAAAGAGGAAAAGAGCCTGAAGTTGAAAAGAATTGGGGGCTTTTTTTCCCAAACAAAGAGCACAAATATCCAGTGAACTTTTTCTAACTTGATAATAGAGAAATAAGTTACACTTGTATTCTTTTTTTAAGTTGTACGTAGATTTTTTTGTAATAAAAAAATTATAAAAAATATGCGGCATATTTGTCACAAGCTATTAATAAATGGCTACGATATGCACTATTTGTCTGAATCTTGTAAGGGAAGATGTTATCATGACATATCATATTTTTGGAGGCAGAGACTTTGTTTATATCTATACATAGTAGCTTATAACTTTTAATCCCAAATGGGTAATCCAAAAATACACATTTTCTTTTTCTAGGGTTAAGCTTATTTACGTTGGTAATAAGAGTTGAAGTAAATGTCAAACACCCAAATACTCTTAGATTAGAGTAGTTTAGTTGTCTTTGAAAAAGTTTTTCAAAGGGAGTCTTATGATTAATTACAGAGAAGAGTATTTTATTGATAAGGTAAACTGCTATAAGGATAAAGTGAGTCTAATACTTTAGCTCAAGGCTACTTTAGAATTTAAGTGCTCTAGCAATATTTAGTATTTGTCAGTGCATTTTCTCCACTTCTATTTTGCTATGATGTTTTCACACAACTTTTTTTATGAATAATTCATTTCTTCACGTAAGAATTATTCATTGATATTAAAAAATAGAATAAATTAATGTGTTAAAGATGAAGTAAATCAGGACATTAAAATAAAAGTAAATCAAGGTACTAAGAAGAAAATAAATTAAAGTATTAAAGAAAAAATAAATTAGGGTTTTAAAGAAGAAGGAAATCAGTATATAAGGGTAAATTACATCCTCCGTAGTTAGTTATCTATTTCCATTTATGTCTTGAAAAACTTGTATATGTGGGACTGTAATAATACATCAATAAAAAAAAACTAAGATTCAAGTTAAGAAATCTCTAAACTCTATTACAAACTCTATTTGGTCTTGATTGCAGAAATTAAAAAAAAAAACTACTATTAACAATTTCAAATTCTCTCTTATTATCACTGCCTATAATCTTGACCTTGGTGTTAAACTAGGTAGAAAGAAGAGTGCAGAAACTCTCCAGATGTGACATGTTTCTGATTTTGATCTAAACTGATATACCCATACACATATATTAAAATCATCCATAATAGAAAGAAAATAATTATGTCCATCATATAAAATCTCATTATAAGATCATTAGGTATCACAATGTATCATGTAAAATAATGTTAGAATTTGTAATGACTAATAAAAAATAAAGGTCTATGCATTTTAGGCATGAACATGCATGATAAGGTCCATATTTCCTACCTTTTAAAGTACGTAGGAGAAAATCTAACTTGGACAATTAGGTGTGTCCCAGCTAGTAATTCCAAATATCAGAAGTTTCTTTTTTATTCAAGTTAAAGATAAATGTCGTAGACAAGCCTCGATGAGACTGTAATACCAGGACCCGGAAGTTGGTCTGGGATCAATTTTGATAATTTTAAAATAAATAAAAAAAATTTACTTATAAATTGGTTTAACTTAGTTTTGTTAAATTATTGAAAAAAATAGGTTACGAATGTAATCGAAAATAATTTTGAAAAAAATGGTAAAGATTTGGGTTTGGGAGGTATTTTTGAAAGAAAAATTAGAAATAAAGGGTTAAAGTGCAAATAGAAAAAGTTCACCTACGTAGGATTGCCCAGTCAGCAGCCTCGATAAACTGGAGAACGTCGCGTGGCAAGTCACGCTGATGTCGGTGCCATGCAGGAGGCTACGCGGGCGATCTGCGTGCCCTGCGATTGGACGGTCTAGGATCGATCCCATATGCGTGGACGGCCTAGATATGTTTCTCCCTTAGGCGCAATCGGACAGTCGAGATCAATCGCGTTAAATGATCCAGATTTATTTCTTCCTTATGCGCGATCGGATGGACGAGAACAATCGTGATGAACGGCCCAGATCGACGCGAGATGAATATAAATACTTCGCGTTGCATGGGAGCCCAAACCCTAGCCTCCAGGCCCTGCCGGAGAAGAAGAACCAGGCACTGGAGAAGGTGGCCGACCGTCAACCGTCGCCGCACTAGAGCCACCACCGGCTGCCAAAAAAGGTAAAAATTTTCCATACCCGCTCAGAATTTGATTTCGAGCATCCATGTGGGAAAATCGGAGCAAGAGGGACGGCGGGTGAGCCAAAAATTGCAGGCAAAGCTCGGCGGAGCCGTCGCGGCCAAAACTGTAGGTTCGGTATTTTTGCGATTTTTCGGCCAACCAAGGCCCCATAACATGTTTTTCTGCAAGGGTACGTGTAAAACTGGTCAAAACTAGTTAAAACCGGCCAAAACTGGTTAAAACCAGCAAAAACCATATAGGTCGAGGTAAACTACCGTCTTGGGTGGTGGAGCTAGCGTCAGAGCATGATAGCACAATTGTGCCAGAATCCTAAAATCGATCGATTTTAAATTTTTGGGATATTTTTAGGTACATGACTAGTGTTTTGGATTCCGTAGAAAAAATTCAAAAAAATTCAGTACCCGTTAGGAGGCGTAGTAAACGGCGTGACGTCTCGAAATATCATTCTGGATAAGGATCCCTCACCTTATTTCCCGTTACGGTAAATTGAGGCTTAATGTTGCATAATTATGTATTTTTATGAAAACCTTAGAAAATCCTAAAAATAATTGCAGGTCACTTGTGGAGCCAGAACGGGTTCGTTCACGATTGTTCTGATTTTTTTTTTATTTTCTTATACTGCTCTATTTGTTTGTTATTATATGGTGCATGTTTTAAATTTATATTTTCTATAACCTTATCGATTTATTTGGTTTATCCAGCTATATACTATCAGGATGAATGTAGTTTAATTGATTTATAAATATAATATAAAATAGTGGTTTGCATTGTTAGTTATTTTGTTAATGGAAATCTCTATGTTAAAGACTTACTGAGTACCCAAGGAAAGGGCGGACGGACCTAGTACATAAGGAACCCTACCGTGTACGTTATCTTAGTCGAATGGTGTTGGGAAGTCCCTTAATAGAAAAGTTTGAGAGACATGGTTCACCTTTATACTGGATAGGGTATCGAGGCGATGGAATGTTTGGCGCCCATTACCGGACGAGGTATGGAGACGGGTTAATTGTTTAATTGGATATTAGGTTCAGGAGTAAAGAAGACATTCCTACGAAACCCCAGGAGTACTAGTAAGCAGGTAAGAAGGGAAAGTTATCTTTTCTTATTATCTTATGTGTGAAAATAAAAAATAGTATGAATATGAGTCTTCATAGGTTATTTTTAGAAAAACTTGTTACGTAAGTATGGAATAAAGGACTTTCTTTATATTAAATGAATTTACATCAAATTAAGGGCTCCATTAATTATTTTTCTAATTTTTACAAATTTTCAGTTTTCCGTATATGTGATTAGTGTGATATTCTTACTGAGCTACTGTAACTCACCATTTCATTAATCATTTTAGGTAACGAAGACCAAAATCCATATCCCGATCAGTAAGAGGGTTGTGAGTAGTTCACCACCCGAACTCCATTCAAGTACTAGTGAAAGTTGTCCTAGGATATTTATTTATTTACTTTTCTTTAATTACTGTTTATCTTTTAGAAGGAACATTCTCATAACCCTATTGGGCATTTTAAACTATTGTGTAAGGAATGGTTTCGAGGAACGTGGCTCTGATACCAATTGTAAAAGGCCCAGATCCTTAAAGAAAATGAATTTATAATTTAAATGTGGAAGCGAATAATAGAGTTAGAGTTTACATTCTTTACACTAAGACTTGAAAAGACTAAATACACACTATTGTCTAACCATTCCTTGTGCAATACAGGTACAAGGATATGAGAAGAGGAAGACCCTTGCTAAATCGAGCAGTCCGGGATGGTTCACTTTGAGAGGATATTGATCGACTCTTTGAGATGGTAGAAAGACTCATATCTGCCCAACAGGCCTGGGAGGAAAAGGAGGAGCTGCTTGACCCTCCCCTACTACCACAGTTCAAGCCACCCTTATAGCAAGATGATCCAGAGCCACCCTAGTATAACCCTGCTACTCCACCGTATCATCTGGCACCGTCATAATACAATTCAGAGCCTCTATTTTATCATCTAGCACCGCCACAGGGCCACCCGATCCCTCCATGGCATAATCTGGTCTCTCTTCTATGGGACTCGGTTTCATCCATGATGGACCTAATAGAGATTGACACGGGGAGCCTTGATGTATTTCTAAAAATAAACTGGTTAGCGGCATATCACACTATTGTGAATTATTTTCACAGGAAACTTGTATTCAACCCTCCTAATGAAGAATCATTTACAAGTTAATAAAAATTTTAAATATTATTCCCTCATGGCAATTTCCTTATTACAAAATGCTTTAACTCGATTATTTTCTCTACACTAGGTAAATCTAAGAAAGAAATTTGCATTCAAGAGATTCAGATAGTCCGAGACTTTCTGGATGTGTTTTTTGATGAACTATCCAAATTGTCAGTGGACAAAAAAGTTGAGTTAACCGTAGATCTTTAGTTGGGCACCCAACCTATCTCGATTGCCCCTTACCGCATGAGTCATGTTGAAATGAAAGAGCTGAAAAAATAGATGAATGAATTGCAGGATTGTGAGTTTATCCAACATAATGTGCCTCATTGGGGTGCTGGAGTCACATTTGTAAGGAAAGGGGATGAGACGTTAAGGTTATGTATTGACTACAAGGGATTGAACAGGGTTACGATCAAGAACAAGTACATCATCCTCAAGATCGATGACATTTTGACCAATTGCAGGGTGTGCAGGTCTTCTCTAAAATAGACTTGGGTTCAGGTTACCATAAGGTAAAGATCAGGGCAGAGGACATTCCCAAGACAACCTTCAGAATCAGGTACGCACACTATGAGTTCCTAGTTATGCCATTTGGACTAGCTAACTCACCAGCTATTATTATGGACTTAATGAATAAGGTTTTCTTACAATTCCTGGATTAGTTCGTCATGGTATTTATCGATGATATGCTGGTATATTCAAAAAGCAGAGAGGAACACATTCACCACCTGACTTAGGTTTTGCAGGTTCTCAAGGAAAAGAAGTTGTATACAAAATTGAGTAAGTGTGGGTTCTGCCTCGAGCAGACTACCTTCATAGGGCACATCATATCAACAGATTGAGTGTCAGTAAACCCCGAAAAAGTTAAAGCAGTGTTTGGTTGGGAGAAATTAACCTTGATCAAGGGGATTCATAGCTTTATGGGAATGAAAAATTATTACTACAAGTTTGTAAAAGGATTTTCTAGCCTAGCCGCTCCTTTGACCTAGCTCACAAAGAAGAACGTTAAGTTTGAGTGGAGTGAGAATTGCGAAAGGAGATTTTTAGAACTTAAGAAGCGGTTAACTACTGCACCTGTGTTGGTTTTACTGAGTGGGACAGGTGGATATACAGTTTATAGTGATGCCTCCTACCTGAGGTTGGGTTGTGTTCTGATGCAGCATGAGAAGGTCATAACCTATGGGTTCAGACGGTTGAAGAGTCATGAAAAAAACTATCCCACCCATGACTTAAAACTTGCCGCTATTATCCACGCCTTGAAGATTTGGTGCCATTACTTGTATATTCACTCAGAAGGATTTTAACATACATCAGAGACGTTGGATAAATCTCCTCAAGGATTACGATTACAACATTTTGTATCACTCGGGTAAGGGAAATGTTGTAGCCGACGCACTCAGTAGAAAAAATACAGGTATGCTGGCTTACCTAATGATTTTATAATGCAGGGAAATAGGG
>NW_019013665.1:0-17423 GCF_000150535.2 Carica papaya | reverse complement strand
GGATAAGGACTATTTTTCCAAAAAACAATGAACAGGAATATTGAAATCCACATAGATGCTGATTGGGCAGGTTCTATAACTGACAGAAGATTTACATCTGGGTACTGTACTTACATTTGGGGAAACTTAGTCACTTGGCAGAGTAAGAAACAATCTGTTGTGTCATGAAGTAGCGAAAAAGCTGAATTTCGGTCACTTGCTTATGGAATATGTGAGGGAATTTGGTTAAAAAGAGTTCTAATGGAAATGAAATTTTTGGTTACTACTCCAATGAAAGTATGGTGCGACAATAAAGTAACAATCAGCATAGCTAAAAATGTGGTATATCGTGATCGAACTAAACACGTGGAAATAGATAGACACTTCATCAGGGAGAAGATTGAAGATAAGACCATTATAATACTCCACGTTCCTACTAATTAGCAAACTGCAGATAATTTATAAAAGACACTTTTCAAAGGACTCTTCAACGAATTAATATCCAATTTAGGTTTACTAAACATTTATATAACCTAGATTGAGGGGGAGTGTAGAATTATTTTTCTGTATTTTTCATTTTTCTGTCTTTTACAACCTGGCAATATAACAAAATGGTTACTGTCAGGTTGTGCTGTTTTTTCCCTTCCACTAGGGAAGTTTATTAGTTTTTGTCTTTTTCTTCTTTCCTTTGCCTATAAAATGTTGCTGATTATCGATGAATAAAAGAAGAGTGAGAAGGAAAGAAAAGTTTTTCTTATTCTCAAGTTCTTCATTTATGATTGGTTATAATTTATTTTTGAATTATTTGAATTGAGAAGAATAGAAGGGATCTTGATAGTAAGGGCTACTAATGACTAAATGGATTCAAAGTCTAACGTTTTTGGTCTAATGGACAACTTGTGAAGAGACCTTGTTGTATCTGTCTTGTCAATAGCCGTACTTGGCGACAATCCTCCTGATTAGCTTTAATGTCTCTTTTAAAGGTTTCAATATATGATTATAAGGTCAAATAAATTATTCTAAACTCTCTTTTGCTTGATTATAAGGTTGATACTGGTTATACTTGTTATTTCGAAAGACAAATATATATGATTATAAGGTCAAATAAAAAACATCTTGTATGGCTGGAGTATCAATCATTCAAAAGTTTGATTAATGTTATCTACTATTATTTTTTAGGATTTTCAGTCAATAAAAAACTTAATAAGCTATTCTCTTTCTTTTTTCTTTGTCAGTAATGCAGCATAGTGTAAATAACTAAAGGCCCAGTTCCCTTTTAGAACCACTCAAATGCCACTAATTAAGCTATCTTTGTACTTGTATCAAAATCTGTTGTCTGCTGGAGTAATTGATTTAAGCTGGAGATGTTACTCGCTTTTCAGGTTGGTTATCTTCTTGGCTTAGGCGATCGACATCCGAGTAATCTTATGCTACACCGCTACAGGTACATTAATTTGGAGAAAGCAAAGCTGTTGCTTGTTAAAGTTCAAGTATTTAATATATCTGACTGTTCTTTTACAGCGGAAAGATATTGCACATAGATTTTGGAGACTGTTTTGAGGCTTCAATGAACCGGGAGAAGTTTCCTGAAAAAGTATGTTCTTGATGGAAATCTGCAATTTGCATTGTCACTTTTAATCAGTTGTTTAGTGGTATACAGATAGTTTATGTTTCTGCTGATATCTCTGATGTAGGTTCCCTTCCGCTTGACTAGAATGCTTGTGAAAGCAATGGAGGTTAGTGGTATTGAGGGAAACTTCCGTTCGACCTGTGAAAATGTGATGCAAGTTCTTCGAACAAACAAGGACAGTGTTATGGCAATGATGGAGGTACGGGATGTGGATAATGGAATTGTTTTTTTTATACTGTTTCTGCTTCAATATATTTTTTGCATAAAGTGAATCAGTTTATTTGATCAAGCTCTTCATATAACTGGAAACTGGGATGTCTCAACTGATAGAAGTGAATGTAGCAGTGATTGTGCAGGTTTTAATTTAGCTTCAGAAAAGTAGTTTCTGTCCATGTTTCTCATTCTTTATAATCCCATGTGATAACCCACCCTATCACTGAAAGAAGCATCCAGATCACAGCAACTAAGACACAAGCTGCACAAACTCGAGAAACTGCAGTATCCAGCCAGTAAAGCTAACTCTCCTGAAGCACAAAGAAAACCTGCAAAAACAGTGATTAGGAACCAACAATCTAACTCCCACCCTTCCCCCAAAACTCATCAGCAATTCCCCTTTATTTATATAGTTTCTGTTAGAACTTTGAGAATCTTAAACCCCTCTTATTATAATTTGCCTTTCCCAGCCTTTTACTGAATATTTTTGCAAAGTCAATTAACCTCAATCTCTTGCACTTAGTTGCGCACATTAGCCTTGCATTTGATCTTTCTTGTGAAGCTCTTCATTCTCGCGGCTTGCACCTTTTATTGCTTCCGATGTCTTGGATTCATTCCATGAACCAAGCATGCTATACTCCTTGCACTGAAGGGGCATCTTGAAATAATACTTTTTCATTACTATTAGCTTGTTTTGCATCAATGTTAGATTAATATCATTAGTTTATTTTAGTCCCCGGTTTGCAGTCACCAAAAAGATTCATGGTTATGGAGTTTGTCTTGTTGTATAGTGGCACTTGAAGATCTGAAGTTGGTTTGAGTTGTTTTTTTTTAATTTTTTTTTCTTTCTGGGGAAAAGTAGAGAACTGATGAGGCAATCATCGTTCTAAATTCTAGTGGTGAGTTAGTAATTACCGTACACGTGTCCAAGGATCCAGGAATGCGACAGTAAAGTGCTGTAAATCTTATAGGCAACTGGTGTAGGCTACTGTGTGGTGTTTTCTGCCAAGATGTGTGGTGACCATTGTTTATTATGTTTGATTTTTGAGTTTCTGCTTTTACGTAGAATGGATGGCAGAGACTTGTTCGGAATTGGATAGTTAGGGTTTTGCTGCTGGAACCTCAATAAATTCAACTTTAGTATTAATTGACTTAATTTTCTATTTGGTCAGATTTTTGTTTCTGCATTTGCTGTCAGAAAGCAAAAGCTCTGGCTGAATACCAAAGATAGAAGTACCTTTTAAGTAAAAGCAAAATTTTTTTTTGGCTTCTGATAAAGGTGAAATCAGAAGCTTGAAATAGATGTGTTTGGAATAGAGCTTGTGCTGTAAAGAGTTAATGATGTTTTTAGTTACTATTTATTAATTTTATATTTCACTAACTTATTAACAATATTTTAATTTTTTTTAAATGAAAAAATATTGTAGTAAAGGCACGAAAAGGATTCAACCTGTATAAAAAATCTTTACAAATCTGTTATAGTATTAGTCAAACCCTAAATCCTTACTAGACTAAAGAGGATAACACTTTACTGAAAAACATAGTCTGAAATGGAGTATCCTTGTCTCTTAAGAAAATTTTATGTCCTCAACAGAACTATTTCTTTCTTTATAAATAATCTGTAAATAGCCAAATTTATCTAAAAAAATACCTATAAATAGCCAAATGAATAAGGCTAACACTCTTCTTGAAAGATTCATTCCCATGGATACCTCTCCAAGCCCAAATCTCATCTCTCATTGAACCAACCATTACTCAATTAACTTGCATAAAGTTATATGCCATAGACCAAAGCTGAGAAGCGAAGCACATCATAGAAGAAGATGGCTACCTGTTTCCCGTATCATTCTTACACAAATAATACTTGTTCACGAAGAATATTCCCTTTTTTGTAAGATTATCTGGAGTTGGGATTCAACCTCTTGTCACCTACCATAAAAAATGCCACTCTGTGGAGCTTTAATTTTCCTAATCAGTTTCTATGGTAAGTTCATTGCAACTCTTTCAATCTTTGCTGGATTGAGCTTTAATTTTCCTACTTGTCCAAAAATTGGATTAGATTCGTGTATTCATTTATTTCCCAATTGTTTAGGTTTCTAACCAAATCCACCACCCAAGACCTGTGGTCCTCATCCCACCTGAGAAAGAATTCAACTGTTGCTTCTCTGTTCCTTGCTATGAAGAAAATAGTGGGAAGATGTTGTTTCAAGAATTTTATCTCTGTACCATTCGACTGACCAAAAACTCACCTTGTGCCCTGAATCAATCTTCCATCTAATACACCCTTGAAAATCCTCTCTTCCCATTGTAATTTTCTTCCATTAACCAACCCCATGCAGCCATCTAGGTCTCTTAGAATGCCACTTTTTACTTTTTGTTCCAAATTTTTCTTTGATCACTCTTATCCAAGGTTGTTTCAGTCCTTCAGATGCTCTGGAGTTCTCTATATAGGCATGAGAATATTTTTTATTCTAGCATTAAAAGCATGCAGGATATTACCTTTATGTGTAATGGACCAAGCAGCCATAATAAGGAGAGAAATTGTTTTGCTTCTACACAAACAATTTCTGGAGAGTCTCAGTTGCTCTTTGCTAAAGAGGAAGGTTCTGGTGGTGTTAGGATTTTTCTCTGAAGTTGTTGAATTTCCTCTGATGTCCTTTCAATTAGTAGGTCTGCCGTGTAAGTCCCAGTAGGTGTCTTTCTGTTACCAAGTTATGACAGTGATCATATTTTGGTCTTTTCTTTGCTTTATGTTGTTGGATGAGGACACTCTTCCCAAAGCAATCAAGGCAGATGCCTCAGGATTGTAGGATGGATCTTGCTTTCTCAGCATCACTCGTGTGACTTCCTCACATCTCACTTTAGCAAATGCTTCTCGAAGACTAGGGATTGATCTTTTTGAAAGGTTTTTTCCACGTACTCAATTAGGTTTTTATTGAGACCTATTAAGAATTTGTACCATCGCTTGTGATCAACAAGTTTCTTATAGTATAAAGCATCATCTGGACATTTCGACGCATGTTCTTCAAACATATCCAACTGCTTCCAGTGTTTGTTGGGAATGTTGAAATATTTGACGGCGATAAATTCTCTGTCGTTGGTTATGAAGAAGACATTCAATGTTGAATAGTTCGGATGTGTTTTCGATGTGTGAGTATGGCTTCTTTGCAGCATCCTATGTTTCTACTGTTATTTTATATAGGAAACAATTCTCTCCTATTTTCATTCATTATGGAGTTGAGGAGCTATAACGTATCCTGGTTGTTCTTCGTGTTCCATGCCAGAAAGATTGGGTCTCTGTTTTTTTGGCTGGACTACTTCTCTCGTCAGGTATTTTTCTTTACCTTTCCTAGATATAAAAATGAAAACCAACTGGGACCAATTTAGGTAGTTATGACTGTTTAGTTTGTGAACGGAGATGGAGAAGGATGAGGCATCTGAGGCTCTTCGTTGGTTGATAGGACTTAGAATAATTTCTGATGATGAGCTCCTTTCTCGGCAGCCATAGAGGTTTTGGACCTTTTTTTTTTTTCTTTTAGGCTCTCAAAGGTTGCTTTTCTTACCATGAGAGATTCTGACTGAGAAGTGGTTCATTATATTATGGATGGATTAGCTGGTAACAAATAAAGAAACAATATCAGCTAATAAGCCCCAGGTCAAAGGAAGAATCAAATATCTTATTTATCCTAATTGAGAAGCAATAAAACAGGAAACAAAAGATAACAAATCAAAGAAACAAAAGCCTAAAATAGCAGTCACTCTCCTTTTAATGCTTTGTTGGATCAACCATTGACCTGACCCCAATGTCTCCATCTATTAAAGAAACTTTAATTGTATCCCAAGCCACCAAGTGAAATCTCATATGCTCGCCCGAATCTCCTCACACAAACTGTCTCTAAATGGCCTTTACGCTCCACTCATTAAAATAGTCAAAAGTGACAAGTAATAAATTGGTAGATTTGCAAGAGTACTTTTTTACTTTTTGTAAGTGTTGGTCTTCCAAACTTGTCAACTACTGGATTCTATATAGAGATATCTTTGAATTTGGACCACCCAATTGAGCGCCTGCTTTTCGCTATATCAGCCTCATCTCCTCTAGCTGCGCCTGAACATCTACGTGTAGTCACTAGCCATGCAGCTTTCTCTAATCATGCCTGAATATGTCCAGCCAGCAAGAATATTGGAGGTTACGTCTCAATCTACCAGCACCAACTTTCCAATAAGAAGCTCAACACAAACAATGGCGAATTTTAACTGTTTGACCGCCTATCCGCTTCAAGGGTAAAGATTACTTGAGTTGGTCACAATTAATTCGAATCACTCTCTTGATTCAAGGGTTGAGAAAAATTAAGCCAACTACTGGGCACTGGATCAGAGATAGGAGATCCCACTCTTGATGCTAGGGATGAGGAAGATTCTATGATTGTGTTTTGGCCCTGGAATTCTATGGCACCAGAGATCAATAAGCCAGCTATATGACTGGTATTCAATCCAGGAGACCTATTCCAAGGGGCAAGATACAGTGCAAATGTATGATCTAGTCATCAAAGTGTGGACAACCAAACAAGGTAACATAACAGTTAGAGAGTATTTAAACCTTTTGAAGGGCATATTGTAGGAGCTCGACCAGTATCATAGTATCACTATGGAAAACAGCAAATACACAGCCGTGTAAAAAAAATTTATTGAAAATGATAGAGTTTATCAATATATGGCAGGACTTAATAAGAAATATGATCAAGTAAGAGCCCAGATTATGGGAAAAGAAGAGATGTCGCCTCTCAATGAAGTAATATCCTTAATCAGTGCAGGGGAAAGTAGGAGGAGAGTTATGTTTGAATTTCGTACAACTGATAAGTAAAGGTTCTAAATCTCAACAGTTAGAGAAGAATCCAAGTCACAGTGCGATCTCCGCTGCTGGCAGGGATAAGAGTGTTATCTTGTGTTATAATTTTCCTTATTTTGTCCTTTCAATTATGCTTGCTTTTCTACTGATATTTTGTAGAGATGAAAGTTTCCTGTGTGGCTTAGTTTCCTCTTTGAGTTCTATTTTTTTCCCGTACTTTAGCCTATAAATACCCATTTACAAGTTCTATGGGCCTATGAATACTTATATACAAGTTAACAACAGTTACAATGCTGATAATATTTTTGCTCTATTCTTCATCAGCTGATTATTAATACTTCTCTTTTCAGGCCTTTGTTCATGATCCTCTCATTAATTGGCGTCTTTTCAATTTCAATGAAGTCCCACAAATGTCAGTGTTTTCAAGCACTCATGTTCCTCCTGTTGTGAATGCCGAAGAATCTGCTCAAAATAGGGAGCTTCTTCAGCCTCAACGGGGTGCTCGTGAAAGGGAGCTTCTACAGGTTTTACAATACACCAAACATGGATCATTTTTAACAATTCCATGATGTATGATTTTCATCTAACTGATTTTCATCTGTTAGGCTGTTAATCAACTCGGTGATGCTAATGAGGTTTTGAATGAACGTGCTATCATTGTGATGGCTCGTATGAGTCACAAACTGACAGGACGTGATTTTTCTTCGTGTTCTTCATTATCTCCTGGATCTATGCAATATGCTGTGGACCACAGTACATTGATCTCTGGTGACGCTCGTGAAGTCGAACATGGTTTGTCTGTCAAATTGCAAGTTCAAAAGTTGATTGGCCAGGCTACATCTCATGAAAATTTGTGCCAAAATTATGTCGGGTATGAAAATTTCAAATTCTCCTCAGTACAGTAGACATGCAGGCAAAGCTTATTTATGAACATTTATGTTTGCAAATGATAGTTTTTCTCTATTTTTTGGCCAATCGAATTAGTGGAGTCAGGTTTTGGCTGTTATCAGGTCAGAGATGGAAAAATAAAAAGTGTATTATTAAAGTATCAGAATTAAGTTGCTACTGTTAGAGTCATGATTTCTAATTTCAATATCCTAAACTTCATAGTTAGTGTTACTAATATCAAGTTGCTTGTAGTCTGAACAAAATTTATGTTGAAACAAGTTTGGCAATCTAGGTGGTACTCCAAAATTATCCGATCAATTTTGTCGATATAAGCTGCTCTGTCAGTTTGTACACTAATTATTATTGTTATTTTACTTTCTATCAAACGTTACCCATATTTTGTTTTTCTTTTTTTCTCAGATGGTGTCCTTTCTGGTAAGCAGCAGAAGATATGTTGATACTGTATGTATATAATGTACATAGCTGACCCAGCAGTGATCAATAGTGCTAATTTATTGTGCTAGTATTCTCTTGTAATCTGTAATTTGATGTATATCGATACTGCTGCATTGGTAATGTATAGACACTACACCAATTAATGAAACTCTTTTTTTTTTTTTTTTTTTTTTTTTTCTTCTTTTTTCTTTCCTTCTCGTGTGAATGCTACATTTGTAAGCTGTTGTCTCATGAACAGTGCTAATTATTTCATCTACTTGATAATTCTGCATGAGAATTCTATACAGTGGGTCCGAGCTTGCAGTTTTAATTTTAAGCAATGGTTTTTTAGCCCCCTTAATTATGGTTTTAAATTTTGTTACTTCCCAAGGGTTTTAAGGGTATGAAAACTGGCTTTTTACAGTTAAAATGTTTGCAAGTTTGAATTTACTGTAATTCTTTTACCTGGTGAATTGAGTGCTTCTGGAAATTAATGTTGGGTGCATTTGGTGTATTAACATCAGTTTTTAGTAAATTAGATTTAACATGGTATAACCTATTTTTAATTAATACAACAAATGGATGCAAACACCTCTGATTTTTTTCTCTAGAGAGAGTAAAAATACATTTCATTTCTTAACAAAACAGCACATGGTGCAGTGATGAAATTTGAACATCTTATTTGAAAGTTGTAAGCTTGAATATGATTGTTAACGTATTTTAATTACTATTTCAATAGATGATAGTAAAAGTAGTGATAGCTATATATTACTTCCATTTGTATAATGTGTTTAGAAATTTTTAACACTCAGCGTGGTAGATCTCTTTTACAGTAAAGGGCCAATGGAATTTTGTTTGCTACTCGGTCTCAATGTATGTGTATTATTCAAATAGAATATTACTGTATGTAATTGTTATTATTTCAATTAAATTCAAGACGAGATGGTAAGTGTATATTATACAAACCTATATTTATAATTTAACTACTTTTAATTTCTCTAACTTTAAACTTTTAGAGTGTGTTTAAATGACTTTCGAGATGATTTATTATTATTATATTATGTTGTATGATAATGGTAAAATTATATTATTTTTAGAAAAATTATATATTAATATAAAATAATGGCTAACTGTTTTTTTTTTTTTTTTTTTTTTTGGCAGTACTGATTGTAATTTATAAATAAATAAATAAATAAAAGAAAAAAAAAACATACATTTTCGTTCCGCCTTGACGCAATCCCTTTGAAGCCTTCTCTATCTTCCTCTCTTCTCTCGATCTCTGTATCCTAACAATGTCTCTTCTTCTGAAGTCAGTACCTCTCCTCCCTCTGCGGCTCAGATCCTTTTCTCTCTTCATCCATGGCACCATCCTCTTAACTGCAAAACCAGTACTTACGACCAGAACAACTGTTTTCTCTATTTCGGCTTCCGCCTCTCTTTATCCTCCTCATTCTTCTTCTTCTTCTTCTTCTTCTCCTTCCGCTGAAGCTCCATCCAGACCACCAGCTTCTCTCAAGGACGCATCACTGCACTGGGTCTCCAGGACCGCCTTCTGCGGCGAATTGTGCACTGAAGATGTGGGCAAAAGGGTCCGCCTCTGCGGGTGGGTTGCGCTCCACCGGGTCCATGGCGGCCTCACTTTTCTCAATCTTAGAGACCATACTGGAATTGTCCAGGTATAGACTTAATATACTCGAGCTCTGCATAATTTGCTATCTACGAATGGGCTTTGTAGATGAATAACCGTTGCTTTATTTTTATTGATTTTTTTTTTTTTTTTTTCTGGAATAAGTAATTTTTAGTGTCGAAAATGTTGAGTGGTAGGTTACGACACTTCCCGATGGATTCCCCGATGCACATTCCACTATCAATGACTTGAGGCTTGAGTATGTGATCGCTGTGGAAGGAATTGTTCGGTCTAGACCAAAGGAGTCAGTCAATAAGAAAATGAAAACTGGTTTAATAGAGGTATATTTCCATCATTTATATAGTTTCTTCAACTTGGGTTTTCTTGTTTTTTAATCCACAAAAGTAAGGTTATATCTAGAAAAAAAAGATTAGAACTTTTGTTAGAATTATTATGAAAATTTTGCACATTGATTAGAAAGGATGAAATCTAGGTTGCTGCAGAGCATGTTGAGATCTTGAATGCTGTGAAAACAAAGCTCCCATTCTTAGTTACTACTGCAGATGATGTGAAGGATTCTGTTAAGGAGGATATCCGGTTGAGGTAGCTGGCTTTAGTTGCTCTCAGTTCATTTGGTGATTTATGACTTATGCTGGACTGACGATATGAATGGTTGATCTTTTATTTTTATGTATGTGCTGAGATTCAATTTGTTTTCTTCTTTTCCTTCATGGCATTTCTGATTTCTAGATCGGGAATTGGGGTTTTAACTCTTTTTTGTAATTGAATTATTTTCCAAAATATTAAAACATTGAGCAGTTAAAGATACAAGTCAACTTTTCTGCTACAGTTGAATTAATTATTCTGCATTTTCAGTAAATATTGTACTTGTGAATTTCAGAATCTTTGTGAAATGCTCTTCTAAGTTATCAAGCGTAACAGTTTATTTGCTGATACTGTACCATGCTGCTATTGATTTCTTCTCTCAATATCTGTTGAAAATCTCTCTATTTTCATATGCAAATTCCATCAAGGAAATTCGATTGTCATTTTCCATCTATATTATCTCTTGTTAATTTGGTATCTCTTGAGTAAAATCCTTGTTTCTTTTTTGACCTTTGTGATTCATCCAGAGTAGATGAGAATTTTTTTCGGTAGAAGATGTCTATAGAAATTTCCTATTCAATCTTCAAGTGTGAACAATTATAGGTTCTCTGTAATTAGATACATACCTCATATTTTTATTTCAAAAAAAAAAAAAAAAAAAAAAGGTTCTCTATAATTAGGAAATGTAGGAATTTGTGGGCTTTGGTCCGAGGCTGCCCAAAGGTTTTGAGTCCCCTTTATCTGGATAGAGTTTAGGACAATGAGCTATCTTGCTTTCTTGTAACTTTGTAGTTGATATGAATGCGTGGGTTCAACAAGTTACTTGCCAGTGTTTTTTCTTCATTTTATTTAGTGTCTTCCATGGAGATAGGTTAAAGGGATGAAACCATGTTAATTAGTATATCTCTTTTTCCTCACTTTGTGCGTGACTTCGTAGCAATTCTCCACATGGTAATCTTTTTTTCTTGAATTATCTGGAACTTTTCTGCTTAGATTCCTTTCAAGTTTCAGAGAATAAAGCTATAACACTTGTTGGTAGGTACCGATGCCTTGATTTACGCCGGCAACAAATGAACTTTAACATAATGTTGCGTCATAGAGTGGTTAAACTCATCCGAAGATATCTAGAGGATGTTCATGGCTTTGTGGAGGTATTGTCCTAAGAGTTTCATTTTTTCTTCACGTCAAAGTTTCTTTCCAGTTAGTTGGTTCATACTTTCTTTTGATCTTAACCTTTCGTGTCTGTAAGGCAGATTGAAACTCCAGTACTGTCTCGATCAACCCCAGAAGGTGCTCGAGATTATTTGGTACCCTCAAGAATTCAGGTGCTCTACATTCTGAAAGACCTACTTACCTTCATATAGCATCCTGGAACAGGCTCAGGAAATGTAAAAAGTTATCAAGCAGTCCTGGGATTCACTTGTGAAATTATTAACTGCATCTTTTGTTCAAGTCGATCTCTGTTTATTTATTAGTACTGGAACTATATATAAAATTTACTCATAACCCTAGTAACTCACTGGTGAAAGAGAGGAATCGAATTGAACAAAATGTTGGACAAGGTTTCCTGAAGAGTTAGTACTGTGTGTGTCCTTATCATGTGGCCAATTTTGATCTTCGTGGGTTCTGTTGCCTCTCAATTTTTTACTTAATTTTGTTTTAGATTTCTTCTTTGTGAAGTCTCTAGGAGGATATCTTATTCTCTATCATTGTAATTCATAACTTTCTTATTCCTAATAATACTTCTTTTTCTTGAAAAGAAAAATCCTGTATCATGCGAACAGTGGAAAATTCTGTTGGCCCTTAACTAATAAGTGGCCCGGCCATTGGACCTTTGGATCTTCAAGTGATAATTAATTTGATAATGCAGATACATAGGGAATCTGAATAAGATTAGGAAGAAGAACATGATAAACATTCTGTTACAAAGATTTGAACCTTAGTGAAGGAATAGTTGCATGAAGTTTTCTCAGGTTTTCGTGAATTCTACTCAAAGTCAATTGAAACTATTTCAACTAATAAATTTGTGTTTAGTTCCCCATATTTCATTATAAGTAATTAGGAATTCAAAATAATGTTATTATACTTTTATTTATCAGATTGAAAGTCTATAATTATTTAGAATTTAGTTTTAACTTGTTAATGGATATAAAACTATGAAACTTGAATTTTGATGGACTATATTTTTTCAATAAAAGAATTTTCAGATTATCCATCTTCTATTGTTAATGGATGAGCTTTCTCTTGAAATGTACCATTATTCCAATTTTCACTTTTTGATAGTTGAGTTTGCCATCTGAAAAGATTTTTTCTCTGCCTTGGTCTGAATTATGCAATGCTCATTGATACAGTTCTCTCTACAGGCTGATTTTTTTTTTTTTATTTATTTTTGTTTTCCTTATTAAAATTTGAGGTAGGGACTATCTTAGCCTTAAAGGATAAAATATATACTTAAAGGATTTGGATCCTTTATAGTTATTTAAGATTTAAAATTTAATGTCGTTGCAAAAAGACCTGCATGTTACAATCATGGATATACCTGCACATGACAATCATATGCATACTACTGTGGCGATGTAAATATTTATAAGCCTTGTCACTCTGGTTTTTTTTTTCTTTTTTTGCTTGTCTTTTGGAGTTAGCATTTGTTACTTGGAGTATATTTTTATTGCTTGCAGGTCTGATTCAATTTAATGTGTATTTTGAAGCCAGGAACATTCTATGCCTTGCCTCAAAGCCCACAACTATTTAAACAGATGTTAATGGTCTCAGGCTTTGATAAATATTATCAAATTGCCAGGTAATAATTTTTGCTTTCTGACTTGCGAACTTGTTATCATTCTAGCATGGTGGTTGCTCGCTTAGTTGGTTGGAATTTAGCAGCTTCATCAAGACCATGTTTATTGTTATTTTTGTGATTCAAAACAACAAACAAGCCTTTGCTTATATTGAATTTTGTTCTGAGTACTGCTGAATTGGTTAACTAAATTACGGTTTTGTTAATGGATATTGGATTGGATCATATTCGTTTACTTAAAATATCCCTCTATCTGCCAGATGTTTTAGAGATGAAGATCTAAGAGCTGATAGACAACCTGAGTTCACCCAGCTTGATATGGAACTGGCTTTCACTCCTTTGGAGGACATGCTGAAGCTAAATGAAGATCTGATTAGAAAGGTTTGTATATGTGGGAGATACTTGAGAGGATTGTGTAATGAACCTTCTAATATTTTGTTGGATGAGTTTAAATGAGGAAATAGACAGTAGCTCTGTGAGGTCAATAAATTTACAGGTTTTCTTCAGTGGTTTACTTGTTACGAGGTTTTATCCAATAAATTCCAAACTTGTAATATTAGAAATATATCTGCAAACGGGAGCTGGTGAAAATGTTATGTTGCTTTAGTAAGTACAAGGTTGTGAAGCAGGTTAAATTTGATTTTTGTTGAGCTCTGCTGTGTGATAAAGATTGATTTGGCAATTACTCTTTTTAAAAAAAAGATTCACTTGGCAAGTGCATGTAGTTAGCTCCTAAGTATGATGGTGTTTGTGGTAAACTGTAGCATCAAGCTTAATAATGAAAGTATATTTTATCATGATCAAGTACTGATATGAGTAAAGTAGATTGTGTTTAAAAGTTATATCGTTTTGCATATTAACTAAAACTGACAATAAGATTTGAGATATATTGCGCTTGTACGGTATTTGATGCAGAATTGATTAACTATAGATTATTTAAATAGATTAGAAATCATAGTTTGATTAAAACTACTATATTATTTAGGAGTTTATTGTTGTAGTTTTAGTAACTTTAGGATTTTATTTGATTAGTATTTACTTTTCCTATTTCTATTAGTGATATTATTTATAATATTATTAATACTGATATTTCCCATTTTATTATGGGTAATATTTATAATCTTATTAGTATGAGTATTTTTAAGTTTAATCCTACTTGGGAAAGACTTATTTGACATTCTATAAATATCTTTCTAATCTCTTTGAGATTATCATATTAGTTATTCAATAAAATATGTTGAAAATTTCTCTATTTTCTGGTTCTTTGATACAATTAAACTCTCGAGAGTTCTACGTAAGATTTCTTAAATGTGATGTCTATATTTTTATCTCCCAAATTCCTAATTATACAAATTAACCATAACTCATCCTGCATCAATATTATATGCTTGGGTCCCGATATTTGTTCCCGAGTTTTCCTACGATCAATAACTGTTGATATGCTTGTTGATATCCTGTATTAGGCACTTGTGATATTTGTCTGGTAAGTCTGTCAAGTTAATGCTTATGATAGATTCCTGTTGATTGCTTATTACCCTCTGTTGATTTGCTGATGTTCACTATTTTCTTTTCTCCTTGTTATATATATTTAAGGAAAGTTTTAACATGATCATATTGGGTAAGACAGGTGGTTATCTTGTCATTACTTGTGTCTATAAAATGGTTTATATTTGTTGGATTTGAAAAGTGATGTTCTTCATGGGTTCATTTCTTTGAGGAAATGTTGGGGCACAAATCTGATGATAGGAAGCACATATGTTCTTATGTGCAGAAGAGGTGGGACACAGAGGGCTTTGTTTGTTGCGTTTGACTTGGTCAAGATGACTCTGGACAATTTTTTTTTTTAACCAGGATTTAGCAAATAGTGTGGAAAATTGTGATTAATTTTGTTGACTAGTTGGAATATGCAGTCTTTTGGGATGATAGACTACTAAGGACATGACAAAAGTTCATTATCTTAATGTCAACAAGGATTGATATGGGATATAAAAAAGAAACAGGAATTATATGGCTTAGGACATGGATGCACCTAGCTCTCGAGACCATTCTGTTGGAATTTGTATTTTCTTGACTGGCAGTTAATTAACTACAATATTGTTGAACCTTTTTCTGCTCATCGTCTTTTTCATTTCCCTTCTACCTGGGTTGTGCTTTGTTTTTGTTTTTTTTTTTTTAACTTTCTTAATACATTTAGTTTTGATCTATTTAGATTAAAAAAAGGTATAATTAAAAAAACATGTTTTGTAGGTTTTTCAAGAGATTAAAGGTGTTCAGCTACCAAATCCTTTCCCAAGGCTTACATTCAGTGAAGCTATGGATCGATATGGTTCAGACAGGCCAGATACTAGATTTGCTCTTGAGTTGAAAGATGTGATTATCTCTTTTTTTACTTCTGTTTACATGCATCTTATGATTGTACCACACTGAAATTATCTTTTAACCTTAAAATTTATACAATTCAACATTTATTGAAGGGCATCTTGCTTTGAACTGTGCTACTACACTAATCTAACATTGTGGAATGTTACTAATCTCATTTGTATTTCTTTGGTTTAGTCCTTGATTCCTTTTGGGGATAGATATTACTTATAATGAACTTTTGTTTTATTAGCTCAAGAAAAGCAGGGATGCTAGAGGAACACATTTCTGGGAGCCAGCAAGAGTGCCTAATAGAATTAAAAAACGAGCTTGAATGAGCGATGTTTTCTAACGAGAGTAATTGGAGACAAAAGGCAAAAATCAAATGGGTAGAAGTAGGGGATGCTAATACATGCCTATTCCATTGCATGGTTAAAGGCCGTAGAGTTAAGAGTGTGACCAAGGAGCTAGAGCTTGAAAATGGGCAAGGGGAAGGAGAGGTGGGGCTATAGGTAAAGAGATCACTCAGTTTTACAGAAAGTTGTATATGGAAGAAGCCTCGTGCAGACAATTTCTGGAGGGAATTGATTGGGCACTGATTAGAAGGGATACAGCAGAATGGCTAGAACGATAGTTTGAGGAGCAGGAAATAAGTAGGGCATTGTGCAATTTAGGCAAGGACAAATCACCTATGCCCAGACAATTTCTATACAGTTTCTCAAAGTTGTTAGGACATGGTGAAAGGGTTTTTAGTGAGAGTATTTGTGGACTTTTATTTAAATGCCACCATATGGAAGAGTATGAGCTCCACCTTCATAACACTAATCCCGAAAAAAGACAAGTTCACAAAGGTCTCATACTATTGCCCAATAAGTTTAGTGAAAAATGTATACAAAGTAATTAAAAAAGTCCTTTATCGAAAACTTAGTGAGATATTGGATACTGAATTTTGCTAAACCAAAGTCTAGAGATGAGAATTGGAGCGAATGGCCGGCTAATGCATCCAGTCCACTCCAAATAGAGCAGTAAAGACCAGTAATTAATAAGGTTACTGGGTGAGTGTGGGTAGAAAGTTATAAATCTGCAATGGGTATAGAACGAGTATTGATTTAGTCATTTATCTGTCTTTCACCTGCTTCACCTTGCCCCACTGTATATATAATTAATAATTTTATTTTTATCTTTAATTTTACTCAAACTAATTAATTTTTGATTAATAAATGTTTAATATTGTATATTTATAATATTAGTTTATATTTATTATTAAGTATTATATTTAAATATTATTTTAAATCATATCTTGTTTCGGTTAATATTTAATATTTTTAATTGAATTATTTAAATATTTTATAAAATTTTTTAAAATTAAAAAAAAGGTAAATGGGGTGAGTAATGGTAGGAAATTTTACCTGGAGGGCGAGTGATCAGTAAATAATTTTTTATCCGCTATGAATATGGAGTAGGTATAGATTTATATTTTTATTAATGGAGCTGGTATGGGAATTGACATACCTGCACCATACTCACCTCGTGTTCACCCCTACCAAAGTTCCTCCATGGAAGATAGACAAATGTTCAATGCTAGTCTAGCAGTCAACGAGGTGGTGGGTTGTATTTGGAGGTCAAATGAGGCAGGGCTAGTCCTCGAGTTTGATTTCAAGAAAGATTATGACGGGGTCAGTTGAAGATTTCTTGAAGGCATTCTAGAGCATAAGGGATTTGGCCCAGGGGGAGGAGGTGGGTTCAAGGAAGTCTATTATCAATTTCACTTACGGTGATAGTGAAGGGAAAACCACAAGATTAGTTTCAAGCAACGAGAGGATTAAGGCAAGGGGATTCCTTTTCTCCCTTATCTTTACACTTGTGGTTGATGTGTTGAACAGGATGTTGACAAGAGGAACAGAGAGAGCTATCATGTAGGGGTTAGAAGGGAAGGACCGGATAGAAGTGTCACATTTACTGTTTGCTGGTGATACAATCTTTTTTTCAATGAAAAGTCCGTTGGAAATGCATTCGCTCTTATTCAAGTGTTTTGACTTATTTC
>NW_019013664.1:0-12834 GCF_000150535.2 Carica papaya | reverse complement strand
GTTACCCAGCGGAGGTTAACTGTATAGGATTTTATTTCGTTTATTTAATAATTTATTTCATACTATGAACTATGTAAATGGATATTCCGTAACTCTATAGGCATCATGATTACTATGTAAGTAATGTAAATCTAAATTCTAAATTATTTACACTTATTGTTGACATAATTAAATATTTCCTTTACTTTTAGCTTGGTCCTTTACAGTTGGTATCAGAGTCGCGTTCCTTGGAACCATTCTTTACACAAAGATTTAAAACACTAAAATATAACATGACACTCAGCCCTTTCTTATGAAATACAGGTACAAGGATATAAGGAGAGAAAGGCTTCGACTAAATCAATCAGCCCGGGATGAGTCACTTTGAGAGGATGTTGATGATTCTTCGAGATGCTAGAGAGATTTATCTCTGCCCAACATGCCTTGGAATAGAAGAGGGAGCTGTCTGACCCTCTATCATTGCCATAGTACGAGCCACCCCTATAACAAGAAGATCCAGTGCCATCTTGATACAATCTTGATACAATCTTGCTCCTCCACCATATTATCTAACACCGTCACAGTATAATCCGGTGCTCCCACCATACAACTAGGTGCCGGTATAGGGCCATCCGACCCTTCCTCAGCATAATCTAGTCCCTCTTCAATGGGAGCTAGTTCCACCTATGATGGACCCAAGCTACATTAAGAGGTGTAAGAGACTAAACTCATTTACCTTTACAGGGGCATCCTCCTTCGAAGAGGCTGAGTATTGGTTAACAGAGATAAAAAATGCCTTCGTAACTTTTGGGGTGGTTCTCGAACAGAAGGTTGTACTTGCCACCTACATGGTCGTGGGTGAGGAAGGTCGTTGGTGGCAGCTGAAACAGGCCACCCTACCCATTCTAGTCAAAATAGGCAGTTAATGGGTCCAGGTTTGTTTGGACAAAGCCCAAAGAAAATGGATCGGGCTAACACATCCATGGAGCCCAAACTCAAAACTCTAGGGAATCCCACCCAAGTGGATATATATATATATATACATGGCTTAGAAATAAATCCATTTGATGGGCCTAGCTTTCTATTTAAAAAAAAAAAGGAGAAATATGAGATAGATCCAGATTGGGAATGAGCCAAGTCCAAATAGAAAATGGGCTGGATATAAGATAAGTCTTCTTTTGGATCTAGTAAAAAGAAAAGAAAATTTTAATGGCTAAATAAAGAGAAATAAAAAAAGGGGGGATGGGGAAAGAAATATAAGTTCTGATGGGCCTGGATTTAGGAAATTAAACAAAGGGAAAGGGCAGGCAGAAGCCCTTTAGAAAGGGTATAAAAAGATCAAAAGTATATATATATATATATACACACACACACACACACACACACACGTATATTAATAGAAATAGGTTAATCATATTTGGGCTCCTACCCCAGAATTAAGTAAAAGATATCAGAATTAATATTTGAAATCAAAAAAGTCAACAAACAACCCATTAGGAAAAATGAATGAACAGAAAAAAATGATATTGGGGGAAAAAATTCAGAGAAAAATAATAAATTAAATTAACTAAACAAGTTTAGTTAAAAATTATAAGTGGGTTTAGAAATAGCTAATTCTGAAAATATGATAAGCCTATGGGTATAAGAGTTCTCACATATAGGGAACAAAAATAATACATTCAAATTTTAATCAATTTAATATAATTTATAATTTTAATTTAATTTACATAAAATGTTATATAAAAGTTTATTTTATATATATATATATATATATTAACGTAATCTATACAAAAAAGTAACTCATTAGTAAACCAAGTATCATTTTATAAATAAATTTCACAAAATTAATTTATTCGAAACATCATATATATATATATAATATTTTATTTGATAACGTTTAGAATCTTAATCAACGTGTAATTAAATTCAGGATTATCCTGCTTTTGTTTCAAGTAATTATGAGACACAGATATAAATGAATAAAAACGCACTTAAAAAAACATGAATGTAATCAGAAAATCGAAACAGAACTGCATGATTCTGATTTTACTTGTGTAAAAACAGAAGCTCACGATGGTGCTCCTGCTCATCACCATTCTGCTCGTGTATATATACATATATCCACTTGCAAAAATCAGATGATTGGCGTGGTCCATTGTTATTGACATCATCAGCCGATCTCATAAAAGATAACCGCAGGTAATAAACTTCTCCTGCTCTATAAATATTTCCCTCTTATTCCCTCTCGCTGTAAACACGGAGAGTTCTGAGAGGGGAAAAGTGAGATGAAGAGCGACGAACAAGCTCGGTCTCTGTTTGGATTTCTCTTTCGGGTAGGCCGAAATAGCTTACAGTTCTCTTAATTTTCCAGGAATATGTATACAATAGGCTGCAATTTAAGAATTTTGATAACAGTTACAGTTGGTACTTCACATTTGTTCAACGGTTTGCGTATCTAATCTTGATTTATCTCCAAGGGTTCACCCCCAAGCAAAATGGTCAACCCATGTCAAACTCTCTGCTGTTCTTATGTGATCTCATGGCCTCACCCAACGGTCTTCGGCCTTTTCTAAATTAACCTGTTCAGCTTATGTTCAAATCCACAAAGTTAAAAAAATCCTCATTTCCTTTGTTGAAATAAGTGTTACACGCTGCAATGTAGTAAATTTTAAGATTATGTATTTGATCTTTAGCAGTAAGATTGTGGGCATGCCAGATTTTAGGTCTGGTCGGCTGGTCTTAAATCCTTAGTCTGCAAACACGGGATTCAGTTTGTCCCAGTACTTTTGTCGACTAAACTAATTTGATCTCTCTATGATAACGAATTTGGTGATAAATCAAATTTCCTTTGTTGAACATTGTGGGATTCTTATAATTTGCAGAGGTTTTTACGGTTTCAGGTACTGCGTGTTATGATAGATAATGGGAGCGTTTATACCTGAAACCACACAGCTAAATTTTCATGTCCTGTAGCGCTTCCCACATTGATTTCCTAGAGAAAGGGTGACGCCTACATATGTATATATCAATTAAAAAGTAAGAACAAAATTGTATGATTCCGAATTTAGTTTGTATAAAAAGAGAAGGGAATACCTACATATGTATGCATTGCATATCAACTTGCAGAAAACCAGATGATGCCAAAAATGCATTGCATTTAAAACCCAAAACGACTGACCGTATATATTACATTAAACCATTGGTTATTTTTATTTTTATTTTTTTAAAAGAGTAGGTGAAAAATTCTTTAGCAAAATGTTTCATGAATGACCATATTCTAAAATAATTTTATAAAATAAATAAGATTTAAGATATTTAATCTTAAAAATTATTATATGATGTGTATCATACTTGTGATTTATTTTATGTAAATCTATACTAAATGTACCTTCATTAAAGTTTGTGTCTTACCAAAATGCAGAGTTTTAAAGTCATCCTCCATGAAAGTTTAAACATTGCATACGTGTTATTCATATCTTATTAATTGATTGCTTCATCTCTCAAATGTCGTTAATTAATATAATTATTTTTTTCTCAATCCATAAGATCAAATGTTTCAACACATTTATATTTTGCACAATTTGATTAAATTATGTTTATATCTAATACCAAATTTATAACTAAAATCACTAATCATAAAATTATGTTTATATCTTTTATTATTATTATTATTTTTTAATTTCATAATCTTCAATTGGGTATCATATATATTTATGATACTTTGCCTACATCGAGATTTAGTGGTAAAATGAATAAATTTTTATTATTGATTGTGTATAATTTAAGAAAAATGTGGAAAAAATCAAAATAATTTATTAATATTATATGTGTATTCACAAATTATTAGCATAGAGATCATAAATATAATTTTGGAATAATATCAATATTTTTCTTAAGTACATATAAAAAAGTAGAAAATTATTTTATGGGAAACAAGAATAATACATTCAAATTTTAATTAATTCCAATATAATTTATAGTTAATCCTATATTTTCTTTAACATAATTGATACTAAAAAGTAAATCAAGTATCATTTTGTAAATAAATTTCATAAAATTATATTTATTCAAAACATCATTTAAATATATATATTTGGTAACACCAAGAACAAATAATTATCGTAGTTGTTAAAATATATAATTTAATATTGATTCAAATAACAATTTTTTTTTATAAAAAAAAGATGATTGAAAGAACAAATTATCTACCACTAAAAGTTAATACAATAAATCAAATAAATATATATATATTGTCTTATAATAAGGAGGTTGGAATTGACTTTTATAAATAATTAATTGGTAAATAAGTTTAATTTTTTTAAAAAAAAAAAATTTCTTAGATGACGTGTTAACCCAACCCTAGTAGAAATTTATTTTATAAAACATGTGATCAAAAGGGCAAAAACAAGCAAAAAAGGTCAACACGATCTTCGTCTAATTTTGAAGATTTGAAATATATATAATTTTCTATTTTAATTATTTAATTTTTTCGTATTAATAATTACTTGGGAGTTTTCTTGGAGTCCAAAAAGGAAAGCAATTATGCCTACTCCCCTACTCCATCCTTAATTACCCTTTAATTCATACCATAATACTGCCAAACAAATCTTCTAGAGTCCCAATCAGGTGCGGTAAGCACCTCCAATCTACCACTACGCCGCCACTCGGTCATCAATTCAGATGGCTAGTTGGGTCCATTGATGTTGGACCATCAACGATCTCATAAAAGATCAGCGGCAGGTTATCAAAGCTCTTCTGCTTCTTTTCCTTCTCTTAAGCCTCTCGCTGTAAACAAAGAACATGGAAAGTTCTTCCCCCCTTTCTCTCTCTTTCTCTCTTTATATATTTTCAATGTGTATTCCCCCAAAACGAGCCAACACTTTAATGGAATAAAATCTCTCACCGCCACTTGTTAATGGGTTTCTTGATCAAGTAACCGATGGACTCGTTTCTCTATACATCTTTCCCTCTCTTCGTCAAAGTCAACATGCAGAGAGTACCGGCGAGGAAGATTGTGCTGTTCCATTGGTGATCCGAGAAGTTTTTTTCTATAAGATTTTCTTGTGATTTTTTGGGAATTTGCAGGAGTTCTGGGAGGAAAAAATTGAGATGAAGAGCGACGAACAAGCCCGGTCTCTGTTTGGGATTTCTCTTTCGAGTAGGCCAAAATGGCAACAATTCCTCATTTGTTCTTCTGGCTTTTTCTTCGGTTATCTTGTGAATGGCATCTGCGAGGTTTTTTCTATCTTTCCTTCTCGCAACTCTGTTTTTTTTTTTCTTTTCTAGTTGATTATCAAGGGGATTCTGGGAATTGAGAGTTTTCTTTCTTTTTTTTTCTGTCTCATATGCGTTTCTAAATCAGCCAAAGTTTCAACTGTTGTTCTGGATTTATGATGTTTGTCTGAGCAGTTACATCTTTCTTTTCTTTTGTTTGGTTGCTGAGAAAGTTGAGAAATTTCTTACACTTGCCTATTGAAAATAGCACCGATTGAATGCATGCTCTGTTTTTCTCTCCCTTAGAAAATTGAGAACTGTTTCAAGCACTGTTGTGGCCTTATGATGTTTATTTGAGCAGTCAAATCTTTCTTTTCTTTTGTTTGGTTGCCAAGAAAGTTGAGGAATTTGATATACTCGCTGCATGCCTATTGAATGTTTCTTCTGTTTTTTTTTTTCTCAGAAATTTGAGAATACCCTGTTTTTCTCTTACACTTTTAGTTAATGAACAAAATGAACGATTATTCAAATTAATCCTCTTACAAATGAAATTTTTAAAAATACCCACCTGCATTTTTTATTTATTTTCTGGTAAAGCTTACAGTTTTGTTAACTTTCCAGGAATATGTTTACAATAGGCTGAAATTCAGGTAATCTTGGTTCTTGATCCTGTTTAATTGATACATTTTTTTATGGTGAATTTTGATCTGTGATTTATTTATTTAATTATTATTTTTACAGCTACGGTTGGTACTTCACGTTTATTCAAGGGTTAGTGTATATAATTTTGATTTACCTCCAAGGGTTCACCCCCAAGCAAATGGTCAACCCATGGAAAACTTACGTCAAACTCTCTGCTGTTCTTATGGGATCTCATGGCCTCACCAAAGGGTCTCTGGCCTTTCTAAATTACCCTGCTCAGCTTATGTTCAAATCCACAAAGGTAAAATTCATCATCTCCTTTGTTGAAACAAATGTTACAGGCTGTAACATAGTCAATCTTAGGATTATGTAATTGGTCTTTGTCAGTAAGATTATATGCGTGCCCAATTTTAGGTCTGCTCGGCTGGTCTTAAACTAGTTTAATTTCTCTGTGATAACTAGTTTTGATGATAAATCAAATGTCATCTGTTGAACATTGATTCTGGTTGCTATTACATTGTGGGATTGTTAGATGTGTTTGTAATTCATAGAGGCTTTTATGGTTTCAGGTACTACCTGTTATGATAATGGGAGCTTTTATACCGGGTTTGAGAAGGAAATATCCGGTTCACGAATACGTGTCTGCGATACTTTTAGTTGTAGGTCTTATTCTTTTCACCTTAGCCGATGCACAGACATCCCCGAACTTCAGCGTATTGGGTGTTGTGATGGTATCTGGTGCTTTAATCATGGATTCCTTTCTGGGTAATTTGCAAGAAGCAATCTTTACCATGAATCCTGAAACCACACAGGTTAACTTTCATGTCCTGTAATTTCCCGGAGAAAGGGTGAAATTGGGACCTTTGGTTTGATTAACAGCACTTGTTTTGCAGATGGAAATGCTATTTTGCTCAACTGTAGTTGGCTTGCCCTTTCTGATTCCACCAATGCTATTAACAGGAGAATTATTCAAAGCGTGGAATTCATGTTCTCAGGTAAAAGAATCCCAAGAACCTTTTTCCCCCCCTTCAATTCATTTTTGCCAAATATGCTGAAAATTCATCTGGGATTTGACAATGCAGCACCTATATGTTTACGGTGTGCTTGTCTTCGAAGCCATGGCCACGTTTATCGGACAAGTTTCGGTTCTTTCCCTCATCGCCATGTTTGGTGCTGCCACGACCGCTATGGTACATCCTTCCCTCATGCTTTCCTGTTTATCTTTTAAACTAGTCAAAACCAGTTAGAATCTACACGAAACTGAGTGAATTAGGTACAATTTAACCAGTAATTTTATTTGATATTCACAAATTTATGGAGTAAATTATGGGGACAGGTGACAACAGCAAGAAAGGCGGTAACATTATTGTTATCATACTTGATATTCACAAAGCCATTGACAGAGCAGCATGGGACCGGACTCCTGTTAATAGCCATGGGAATCACATTGAAGCTCTTGCCTGAAAACAAGCCTAACACCAGAAGGGTCTCATCATCATCATCATCATCATCATCTTCTTCTTCTTGGGCTGAATATGTCAAAATTGGAAGACCCTCTGCTGAACCAGAGAAAAAGGAAGTAGAAATGGGAAGAGAAGGAGATGAAGAGAGAAGGCCATTCGTTTGAAATCAATACTACTTTTTTTGGTTTTTTTTTTTTTCTAAATGCAAATTATTTTCTTCTTGAGAAATTAGAGGAAATGATAGGAAGTTGTTTGATGTTGATTTTGATATGATATGTATTCTGGGTAAAGGAGTAGGTGTGAGGTAATAAGTATAATTTTCCACAAAGTCATTTTCTGATATGTACCTTGACCTGACCTGAATCAATAAAATGACCATCAAAATTCCATTTTGGCTAATGCTGCCAATGGGTCAAATAATACACTAAAGTTTTTAAATTTTATTTACAATATTATGTAACTGAAAAAGCCAAAGGAAATGAATGCGAGAAGTAGATAAAATTGAGAGAACCCAAGAAAGAGAGAGGCTAGAAAAGGAGGAAATGTTTATGTGAGAAGGGGCCGCCAGAGATTGGATTATTTTGGACTTGGGGGGGTTGCCTGCCACTTGACTTGACATGTAACATGCACAATGACACCTACCCAATTCCCTTGACAACGGCAATGTTATTCTATATTCACTTATAAAAAATTATAATTAAATATTTGACGTTAAAAAATCGATTATCTTCTTCTTAAACTTGTCAATAATTTAACTTTTAAAAAAGATTTATTTATTTTTAGTTTTATTATTATTTTTTTTTAAAAAAAAAAAGTAAATTTAAGTGAACCCATCCATAAAAAAAATAAAAAATTATTTATCATTTCAAGGCTTTAAGAAAGTTAATGTGATAGAAAAAACGAAAGAACAATGGAGAAATTATTCACACCAGTTATTCGTGACTGCTAACGTGACCCGTCGGCGGGTTCACTTCCTTCTTTACGGGCGGCGGAGAAACGCCGCGTTTTAATTGTTATCAGTAAAAGCGTAAGAATAATAACTACACGCCCACCGTGGGGCTCGAACCCACGACCACAAGGTTAAGAGCCTTGCGCTCTACCGACTGAGCTAGACGGGCTTAGGTGCTAACTTTAAAAATAAGTTTTTACAATACATTTTTCCTCGAGAGAGAATGCAAAGATTCATTGAAAGTACTTTGTGCTCTGATCTTTTTTGGATTAAAAACAGAACTTATATTCGCCAATAACTTTTTTTAATTCTTTAAGTTAGTTTTTTACTTCTTGTATTCAACTAGTACGATATTTAGCTTAACTTATTTTACAATCAGTACAAGCTCATAAGCTCTCCAATAACTAACTTTTAAATTTTTTTTCTAAAAGTTTTTAAGTAAATAACCAAAAGCTTACGAAGTGACGAGGCATAGAGCTCATAAACTCGTTTCTAACATCCTTTCTAAAAGTTGTTACCCCAACTTCAAATAATATATCCGTTTGAGTTAATTAATCAAATTTTGCTTCTGTGCAAAAAATGAATAATGACACCAAGAGTATCCCGTCACCTACTGCCGATGTGGCTAATTCAGCTGTTACAATGTGACATGTAAATATCATTAAAAGGTTTATATCAAACGAAGCAATTCTTTTCTTAGCAGATGTACGAATTCATATGGAATGATCCATAAACTTTATAAATGATTAGTAAATTTTATTGACTACTGAATTTTTGTACACTAATAATTAAAGAAAGAAGAATACACGTTATGGAATAATTTATGAAACACGCAAACCATGTTAGTGTTCAAAATTAATCTCAAACTTGTAAGGGAGAATATAAAGGTAGTTCAGGTTAAAAACTAAAACCAGGAACCCGCCAATCATTCTTTAGAGTTAAAATTATCTACCAGGCAAGACCAGAGGAAGGGACGGTGAAGCTCAAAGAAGACATTTGAGGCATCAATATTCAGCTTTCTAAACGGACGCAGGGGTTCCTAACATATTGCATTTTCAGTTACCTTCACTAAGTGCCAACTGCAAAGCATGCTCTGCTTCCTTCAAGAATAAGCGGGTTAGTTGCTTCTGTCCTTGCCGATAAACTATAGAAGACCACCTGTTTCTACTCATCAATTCAAGTTGGGTCGAGCCATTTGCCTCTCTGCCATGACAAAGCAGAATGGAGTTGAGGGAATCTAGAATTACTAAAGAAATATTCCATTTGTCCGAGCAACTCTCAGCTGACATATGATGAAAACCTTCATATCTGATATAGATGTAAAAACTCAAAAAACTAACGGATTATGGAAAGAGTTTGAGATATGCTTTCATAAGAACATTGCAAACATTTAACTTTTTTCTAATGTGTGTGTGGATAAAACAATGAATTATTGCAAATGTTTTTTTTTCTTTAAAGAATGAATGGGCCTCTAGTTATCATAATACCTTATGCAAGCTTGCTGTGACAAGTTTTCCGTGATGCATGCCTTCTCAAGCAGTTCAGAATCAGAGTCCTCAGGTCCTGAATTCTCTTCAAGATCCATCATTCTAGCATAAAGAAAAAAAAAAACTTCATAATATTCGCGGAAAAGAAAGTAAATGGTGCAACTCCATAAGTTTTTAATAGCACTTGAGCTAATTTCCAACATTACTAAACCACAACATGGGATCTCCAAATTTAAGAAAAGATCAGTATTCGCAATATGTTAATCATAACTTTTACCTTCCATTCACAATTCAACCAAGTCCATCCATACATCAAATTCTACCTAGTACATTTTAACTACCATTTGTGATTATTCAAGATTATAAATCGACTTAATTTGAATTGAACATGGAACTGAATAATAAAAATTTGAATTGAACGTGGAACTGAATAATAATTTCTTTCAAAATTTTACCTTGTTTTTCTCGTTTTCCTATTCCTAATCAGAATTAACATTTGAACCGAAATAGGCTTAGTGAAATAAGAAAGTAGATTCCAGATCTTACTTTGCATTAAGAAGATCCACAAGCAACTGCAAAGCTCCAGAATCCCCACAAGCCTCCCATACTGCTGCTCTTACTTCTGTCTCTGATGGTTGTCTCTCCCCTCCAGGTCCAACAAACTTTAAGAAAAGAAACAGTATCATTGAAAGCTAAAGAATCAGTAGTAAATGACTGACAAAAGAATAAACTATTCTACACCTGCTGCAGAGCTATGAATTCTGTCATTCTAAAGGATAATGGAATTTATATGTCTGCTTGATCAAGAATCCTCCACCTATCCATGACGTCTAAAGCATTTTTATCATCATTACCTCTCCATATATTATAGTGTTTCAGTTTCCGAAGTTTCCATGAGCAGTTAAATTCTTTGTTTATTCTTCACTTTATGAAACATTTCCAAGCAGATGACTGGAACAAAGCAAGAATCACCCAGTCCTAACTCCTAATATAAAATTAGAAGATCAACCTTTCAGAGCAGCCCTCATCAGTAAGCAATACACTGATATCCCAAGAAACATAAAACATGCTATTCTTCCAATCACTACAGTCACATGCATCCCTGCTTTAAGATCTACAAATTACTTGAATTGGAAAACTGCAGGAAACTATTCTATTTCCACATAGTAATTAGAAAATGGAAACACAAAGTTACAAGAAAACAGAGCTTGTAATAAATAGAAACTGCACCTCTTCAAGCAAAGATGAAACTTTAAAGAGCTCATCTTCTTGGAAAGCTATAGTCCTCAATGCAGTAAGAAAATCTTCAGGGAAAACAAGCTTATTTAGGTAAGATGGTGTCCTGCGCTGACCACTCCAACTGAAGTTGCAAAATTTAGCCATTTTTTCCTCATCATTATTTTCATTCTTAGCATTATTTCCCGGAAAAAACCCATGATCCAGCAATCTTTTAGGTAAAAGACACCGCAATTCAGCTTTCTGTAACAAAGAACCAGGTTTTACTGGCGCTGCAATTTATTTTTTAGGAGAAGAAATAAACATGGAGGAAAATATATTCCCGTGATCAATTGGAAGACTTAAAATTATTGCTACAATGAGGCATTCTTGATGTTCACATAAGAAACATTGTACGAAGGCCATACGACTTGCGGACCTGAGCTTCCAAAAGCTGCATTTTGGAGTCGGAAGAGGGGATGCTCCTAAGTGCCTCCATTGGATAATGCACCTGTACAATTCCCCAACACCAGTTGTGCTCTTTATCAGCTCACAATTGGACAAAAATATAAACCTAAGGAGAATGTTAAAAGATTGGAATTAAACTAGCCTAGATCTAAATCAGCCTAGTCTAAAACCTCAGCGCCAATTGGTTTGAACATTAAGCATTACCGTGCATCAAAAAGAAAAAAGAACATAGAGCATTACCATGAGATAATCATCTGGATTATTCTTTATGACAAATCCGTAAAGGTAGAGTAGCTCCTGCATCAAACGAAAAACATAAACTGCTGTTCAATGGGAAGAATGAATAAAAATTTCACATTTTGCATGTATGTTTTTGACCCCAATGTCCAGGTAAACATGTTTTACATATCATACTTAGAGAAATGTGATCAAATACTTTTAAATAGGTAAAGCACAAAATAAAGAAATGCTAAAAGTGAAAAGTATGTCAAGTATAATGTTGCTCTTACCGAGTTTGATTAGTCATTTTTCACTGATTCATGGAGCGCATGGACAACAAAATACAAAATTTTTCCTGATTTACCATAAATGGGACCATGGTTCTAGGTCAGAGCTAGAATTTTTTGACAGTGGGGTCAAATAAGTATACACAAAAATATTGATTAGCAAAGTCAAATTGTATCACAATTTTGCTGAGGTCAAAATCATGTTTCATAATAACTAATGGTGTCAAAATTATCACCTATTATTATAACTAATAGGGTTAAAATTATTATTTTTCATTAAATAAATATATATATAATATATTATTTTCTAAAACGAAATGAGATCAATTGATTGGACTTAAAAAAGGGAGGAGGTGCCCCTATATCCTTCACAGTGCTAAAAGACCCATAATTAGAGAAGATGTAATAAAATCAATGATACAAAGCAAAATAATTGAAAGAAGGCTTTCTTGAGTTTAATGCAATATATTCTTAGAAGCCATGCCAAAGTTGCAACAAAATCGAATGAGCGGTACAGTTCATCTGTGCGGGAATATATACTCAGATCCAATAGCCATGACAAAAAGGTCTCAATGCAAAAGTATAATGGAACACAGTACTTAACTAATCCACAACAGGAAGTACCTCATTTCCTTTATTACCATAACTAATGGCAATCTCTTTCCCAATTTGGAATGGACTTTGTTCAGCTTTCACCAATAGGAGAAAAAGAATGTTATAACCAGTTAGATTTTTTCCAGCTTACTAAAATATCCTTTAAGAAAAAAAAAAGGAAAAATAATCACAGATTCCATCAGAAATACGCCATGTTAAGATGCATTTAGAAGATAAACCAACTACTCAAAATAGAAACTACCAGAAGAAAGGTACATGGAGAAAGGAACTCCAGTTACTGATCCTGTTCCATCAAC
>NW_019013663.1:2787-17508 GCF_000150535.2 Carica papaya | reverse complement strand
CAAAATTTTTCAAGCATCAAATTTTTTAGAAATTTTAATATCAGCAGTTCCAAACTTCCATTCCCCTCTATAGGGTTTTCTCTTCTTCACTTTGTGGTTTGGAAAGAACAAGGAAGCCAGGCTGATTTCTTTAAGAGCTCTTTTTCTTGTGTTGTGTTTTTTGTGGTTGGAGAGAAATTTTAGGACAAAGAGGCTTTTTTCTAGGCCTCTTATGCTACTATGAAGTATGATGGTGTTTTGGGTGTAGCACTAATGTAAGCAAATTACCATTATAGGGATACTTGGTTTATTGGGCAAAAAGTTATCTGGTTACTTGGTTATTCGATTATGTTAAATTGTATCGTTTGCTTAGATGTCATTTAAATTAATCTATGAATAAATAATGAGATGTTGGTATGCGATTGGTGGTTATTTGGACGATGAGATTCTATATATATGAAAGCTTACTGGGTACCCTGTGGAAGGGTAGATGGACCTGGTACATAAAAAACCCTATTGTGGACATTACTTTAGTTGGACGGGGTTGAGAAGTCCTATACCGAAAGGGTTTGGGAGAGATAGTTCATCTTATACTGAACGGGGTATCGAGTTGATGGTATTTGGTGCCCATTACCAAACAGGGTATGAGGACGGTTAGGTAAATTGATAAATTTAGATATTGAATTCACGAGTAGGAAGACGTCCCTATAGACCCCCAAGAGTCCAGTAAGCAGGTAAAAAAAGGGTAATGACTAATTTTACTCACTTGTACATGAAATTATAAATGTTATATAGGTGTTTGTCTTACAGGTTAGTTTTGAAAAACTCATAATGTAACGGTCCCAGAATATTTAAAGAAAATAAATTATAAATTAAACATGGAAGCGAAATAAATGGTTAAGTTTTACATTCCTTACATAATAACTTAAAGTATCGAATAGTGCTACGAGAATTACCATTTTGAAAGAAATACAAAAAAATAAGAAAATAAACGGAAAATAAATAAAACTAGTATCATACTCGCAACTCTCTTGTGGATTGGATTCTGAATCTTGGTCCTCTTGATATAAAATAATTAAATGAGAAATGAGCTATATTAGCCCAGTAAGAATATCATGCTACTCACCGACACAGAAATGAAGAGTGGTAGAAAATCAAAACAACTAATGGAGCACTTAATTAAATAAATACATTTATTAATAATAAAACCATATATCGTTCACTTACAATAGCGAGATTTATAAAAACAACATATAGAGACAATAACATAACCCTTATCATGATTTCATATGCAATCGGTAACATGCGCACATTATAAATCTATATTCAATAAATTAAACAACAACTGTCCATTTCTATCAGCTTACTAGTATCCATGGGGGTTCATAGGGATATCGCCACTACGCGTGAACCATTTCCTTTAAAATTCTCAATTAACGGGTCGTCCCCATATCCCGTCCGGTATGAGTGCCAAATTACTAAAACTCAATACCCCGTCTGGTATGAGGGTGAAACGGGCCGTCCCCATACCCCGTCCGATATGAGCACCAAATTACCAAGTCTCGATACCCCGTCCAGTATGAGATAACATTCACAGTAGGGTTTTCTATTGTACTTGGTTCGTCCACCATCTTTCAGGATATCCAGTAAGGTTGTCATTTTATTCATTCACTTAATCACACAATTTTCTATTTTTCTTCAGTCTCCATTTTCCAATTCAATGGTAATCACATAAATCAAACAATACATGTATTCAAAACTATAAAATCGATCAATGAAATACTATCATACAATTAACTGTAAAATAATTCAACAGAATCAATAATAGATAATTTCTGATTCTGCTTCCATTAGTAATTCTAATTAATTATGAATATTTTTTAAATTACACAAAATACCGTATTATTATTTATTTAGACTTTAATTTCATAACAGAAAATAAGGTGAGGGATTCTTACTCAATTTGATGCTCGAAGAGTTAAACTGTTGACTACGCCTACTGGCGGTCCTTGGATTCCCTGAATTTTTCTTCGGGGACTAAAACGCACTATAAATATTTACAAATATTTCAAAAAATCCAAAATCAGTTTCAAGACCCATTTTTGGCCAATTTCAGAATTCCAGCATGGCGGCTCTGCTGTGCTTCGGTGACGACACCGCCGCCGCACCTCGGGTAAGCTATTTTCAGCCATTTTAGGCCGAATTCGGCTAATTTTGCATCAATCACTACGAGAAAACACGTTAAGGGACATCAATTGGCTGAAAAAATACAAAAAACTAAAATTTACCGGTGGCAGGGCTCTCCAGTGCGGCGGCTCCTCCGACTCACATTACAGTTGGGTGTTTTGCACCGGTCAACCTATAGAGAAGGAAACGGTGATCACAATGGTGAAAAAATTACGCAGAACATGAATCGGGAACGGCCTCATTGGAGGCAGTTTGTGAAATTCCCCGCAGCTATGCCACCGAGCTTTACTCCCAGTTCTGACCAATCAACCGGTCTTTTTGCTCTAATTTTGCCATAGGGGTGTTTAAAATATAATTCCAAGCAAATAGAATTTTTTTTACCACTTTTGGCAGTTGGAAGTAGCTGCGGCGCAGTGGCAGGTGGCGACGGCTCTCCTTCCCGGTTGCTAGGTCTTCTTCTCTGCTGAGGGTGTCTGGAGGCTTAGGTTAGGGTTTGGTGTGAAGAGGGTTATTTATATTTATCTCCATTTAATCTGAACCGTCCATTGCGTTTGATCTGGTCCGTCCGATCACAATTAAATAGGAAGTAAATCTGGACCATTCATCGCGATCTAATCTGGATCATCTGATCACGTTTAAATAGAAAGTAAAATCTGGACTGTTGATCACATTTAAATATGGCCGTCTGATCGCGTTTGGGGAGGGAACACATCCAGGCCGTCCGTGCGCGCGCCAACGGATCTGGACCATTTGATCGCAGGCACGTGGATTGCCCGCGTGGCCTCCTATGTGGCACCACATCAGTGTCCGCTGCCACACGGCGCGTTCTGGTTCGTCGGAGCTTCTAACTGGGCATCCTGCGTGACACGAGTTTTTTAAATTATATTTTGATCATCTGTTTTTTTATTTTTCTTTCAAAAATACTCATAAAACCCAAAATTTCACTAATTTTTTCTAAAATCGTTTTCAATTTCATCATCCATCAAATTTCCTTTATTTTTACACTAAATTAAAGTTAAAAAATTAAAAAATCACAATTATAAATTAATTTAATTTACTTAAATTAAATTTGGGCATTACACATAACAATAAGTATGACGTAAATATTTTAATGTTGTTTTGTGATTTTTTACCAACCTTTATTTTCTGTGTCAGTGATTAGCGTGAAATTCTTACTGAGCTTGTATAACTCACTCTTTTATTAACCATTTCAGATCAAGAGGACAAAGATCCAAATTCTAATAAGTAAGAAAGTTGTGAGTAGTTTACCTCCCGGATCCATTCAAAAGCTAATGGAGTTTAACTCCTATGATATTTATCTATTTGTTTTAAGTAATTTATTTATTTCATTTTACGAGCCGCTGTAGTAAAGACATTCACGTATAACTATTGGACATTCTAATTTATTGTGTAAAAAATATAAACTCTAATTTTATTGTTCGTTTCTGCATTTAGATAATAAACAATTTTTTTTTAATTTCGTGTTTTTATATTAATTCTTATAATTTCTCTATATTTATTAATCTTCATATTTTTCTAAATTCAATTAATTCTATATGTGTAGGTGTTATAAGTAAAAATTTTGCCATTTTTTCCTTCATAATTGTTTTAATAAATTTTACAAATAAAATTATACGTCCTAATTGGAGGCTGTTACGGATAACCTTGTTAAAAGATGATATTTTTACTGTTAATTTATGGATTCATATCTGTTTATTTACGTAGGTTAACCGATAATGAATACGATGAATTATGAAAAAAATTACATGTCTATATACATATATATATATATATTTTACATATCTGGAAAAGATGGCTAACCGAATGCACTAGTGAGATAATTGAGTATTTAGGTATAATGTATGTTACTCATTAGAAATTCGCATACCCAGTTTTACAGCTTCCTGTGCACCATAGATGAAGCCAAGGCAAATTCTTTCGATAGGAATCTTCTGGAAAACTTTTATGATTTCTTTTAATTAACTCCAAATTACGGACTAAATAACGATTAAAAATTTTATAATTAATCAATGTGAAAGTATAAATAATTGTTAATTACCTTAGAGAAAGTATAGTTTCTTATTAAAGACTCAATTTAACCGTAATACATTTGTTTCAATATTATAAAATTTAATTAAATGAATTAGCAAAATTATAATAAGACAGCCAAAATTTTGAAAAAATAATAATAATAATAACTAAGCAAATTTAATTTTGTTATATATAAATTGGAAGTTAGTAAATTTTTAATCAAATAATTTATAATTTTAATATAAATTTTAATCTTAATAAATAATTGACATAATTACGACAATTGATGTAAACGTATGATTGTGCGCATGCACGATAAAATAATAACTTTATTTGTTCAAGATTGGAATAATTCTTTGAATAATTCCTTTTTTACATGCATGATGAGTACATTGTTTACTTTTTTGCTGTTTAATTAAAAGCTTATTATCTATTATATATATAATTAAAACTAAAAATTGACACGACTTTGTTCTTGTGATAGTTCGATAATATTTTCGAATTAATTTTTTATATTTAATATATTTAATTTAAGTTTTATATGTATTTTAAAAAATATAATAAGGTTTTAAGTCAAACAGAAAAATGATATATAAGGATAAAAGGGCTAGAATAAGCATGAGAAAACATGAAAACGTATGATAATTTTTTAAATGAAGCGGTATAATAAAAATGATAACTTTTAGATGAAATGACACAACGAAAAGTGACAATTTTTAGATTAAATGACATGTAAAAAGTGGTAACTTTTAGATGAAGTAACATAACAGAAAGTGACAACTTTTAGATGAAGTAATATATGAAAAGTAGTAAACTTTTAGATAAAGTGACATATGAAAAATAATAAACTTTTAGATAAAACAACATGTGAAAAATGGTAAACTTTTAAATGAAATGACATAATAAAAAATTATAACTTTTATATGAAATGATATAATAAAAATTGACAACTTTTAGATGAAATAACATAACAAAAAGTAGCAACTTTTAGGTGAAGTGATATGTGAAAAGTAGTAACTTTTAGATGAAGTGACTAACAGAAAGTGACAATTTTTAGATGAAGTGACATGTAAAAAATAGTAACTTTTTAAATGAAGTAACATGTGTAAAATAATATACTTTTAGATAAAACGACATGTGAAAAATGGTAAACTTTTAGATGAAGTAACATGATGAAAAACAATAACTTTTAAATGAACTGACATGATGGAATAGTGACAACCTTTCTCTCGTGGCTCTCCGCTCCTATGAATAGGAAATGAGAGAATGGAGGAAGAAACATTCTGGATGAGAGAAAAATAGTGAAAAATATAGAGGTGATGGAAAAACAAGGAGTACGAAGTGTGTGATTTTCTAGAATATTGTGAGATTTTAGATAAAAATCTTGAGGAAACTCTGCTAAATTTGTGAGAGTAAAGGAAGAAGAAGAAGGCCCACGGTCAAAAGAATGTTATAAACTATTAGAAATATAAGTTTTTTCTTAAGTTTTGAAGTTCAATTTCTCTTTAATTTTTGAGACTAGTTTTTGAGTACCATGTTATATATTTTTTAGTAAAAAAAGTAATAAAAAATTATCGCGAAACTTTGCCAAATTTTTGTGAAGAAAATATCATAAATAAAGCTAGAATTTTGCTGGAATTAAGATTACGACTGCTAAGAATCTAAGGTAAGTGGATACTATGGATTCATAACCTACGTAATTTTGAAGTATTTTATATATTTTCAGTATAAAAATGAAAACGTGTTCCATTTGTCTTTCGCATATGCTAAGTAAGTATTTGTTAAAGTTTTAGTTTGATATAAGTATTATTTTGTTTTTTGTTTTTTGTTTTCAAAATGTGATTTTGATATGTGTGCATCACTTATTATGGAAATGAGTTATTCTGAAAATACTTGGATTATAGTAAGCTTCAATGTGATCATATATAATCGTTCTGTATTTGGGTATATTGGTAAAATAATAAGTGTGTACCCATACATAACCATTTCGTATTTAGGTGTATAGGGAAATAGTCTAATCTCGTACCCTAACCGTTCCGTGTTCGAGGGGTAACAGTATTTCAGAGTACTTATGTATGTTGTTCCGTGTTCAAGTACATGGGAAACCAGTGATAAGAATGTGTGCCTACACATAATGTATGGTAACTAATTGATCATTCATAATAGTAATGAAGTATACAACGAAGCAATTGCAAATATGTAGTGGCCCGAAACTTAAAAAGTAATAAGGTTATAAATTAAATACGGAAGTGAAATAATAGAGTTTAGGGTTTACGTTTCTTACACAATAATTTAAAATGCTTAATAGGGATACGACAATGTCCATTCTAAAAGAACAAACAAAAATGAAAAAATAAATAAAAGGCAAATAACTGAGCATTCTAGGACGACATTCACTACCTTTTGAAGAGAGTCCGGGTGATGAACTTATTTATAAGCCTCTTATTGATCGAGATCTGGGTCTTGGTCCTCTTGATATGAAATAGTTAATAAAAGGGTAAGGTATATTATCTTAGTAAGAATATCATCCTACTCACCGATACAGAAACTGAAGATTGGTAAAAATTATAAAAACAACCAATAGAGCTTTTGATTTAAGTAAATTTATTTTTCATAAGAAAAATCATTTATTGCATATATTTATCATTGCGAGATTTTCAAAGTCGACCTATAGAGACAATAACTCAAATAACATTCAAATCTTATTTTCGAGTGAGTAATAATAACCACTTTCCCTTTTTATTTGCTTACCGGTATCTTTGGAGACCCATAAGGATGTCCCACTACACATGAACCAATATTCAATATTATCAACTAACCAGTTGTTCCCATACTCCATCCGATATGAGCGCAAAAAATACTTTCTCTCAATACCCCATCCAGTATGAGCGCGAAAAATACCATTGCTCAATACCCTATCCGATATGAGGCAATGTTAACAGTAGGGTTTTCTATGTACCTGATCCGTCCACCATCTCTGAAGATATTCAGTAAGGCTACCATTCATTAATTCACGTGACCAATCAATTTTTCGTTTGTATATTAATTTTCAATTTCACAAATTAATCGTAAATTACGCAAGATATGTAATATATATATCAAAGAAGTATAACTGAATCATTCAACCATTCCAGTATATCACCATATATTTAAACTGTAAATTCAACAATCAGTTATACAGGACAACAAATAAATGACTAACAGGTTTCGATTCTATTTAACCGATAATTATTCTCAAAATTTTTTTAATTACAAAAATACCATATTATCGATTATTAAGCCTTAATTCCATAACAGAGAATAAAGTAAGAGATTCTGACATGAATTAGTGTCCGAAATCCCAAACTTTCTACTACACTTATTGGTGGTCCACGGGTTTCTTGAATTTTTTTACAGAGATTAAAATATGCTTCACATACCTAAAAACACCCTAAAAAATCTAAAATCAGTTTTAAAAATATTTTACAACCAATTTCAGAATTCCAGCACGGCGGCACTGCTATGCTCCAGCAATGGTATTGTCGCCCGCGGTGGCAGTTCACTTCGGCTTGGCCGTTTTTGGCAAGTTTTGGCAAGTTTCGGTCGATTTTATACCCATCCCTATGAAAAAACACGTTAGGAGGTCTCAGTTGGCCCAAAAAAAAAATAAAAAAATAGAAACCTACCAGTGGTAGAATTTTTCGGTGCGGCAGCTTTGCCGGCTCACCCTCGCGGTTGGGCCTTTTTTTTTCGGTTAACTTATAGAGACAGAACAGTGAACATAATGGTAAAAAATCACACAAAGAGAAACAAGATGGGGCTCATCGGAAGTAGCTGCGGGTTTTGCCCGCAGCAGCTCCGCGGGGCTTTACCATAGTTTTGGCTCATCCACGTTCTTTCAGCAGATAGGAGAATTTTTACATTTTTTGACAGTCGGAGGTGGCTTCGATGTAGCGGGGGATGGTGGTCGGCTCTCTTCTCTAGCGACTTGTTCTTTTTCCTCGGCTTGGCCGTTTTTGACAAGTTTTGACAAGTTTTGGCCGATTTTATACCCATCCATATGAAAAAACACGTTAGGAGGTCTCAGTTGGCTAAAAAAAAATAAAAAAAATGGAAACCTACCAGTGGTAGAATTTTTCGGTGCGGTAGCTTTGCTGGCTCACCCTAGCGGTTGAGCTTTTTTTTCCGGTCAACTTGTAGAAGACAGAACGGTGAACATAATAGTAAAAAAATCACACAAAAGGAGAAACAAGATGGGGCTCATCGGAAGTAGCTGTAGGTTTTGCCCGCGGCAGCACCGCGGTGCTTTACCCATAGTTTTTGGCTCATCCACCGTTCTTTTTAAGCGGATAGGAGAATTTTTACTTTTTTTGACAGTCGGAGGTGGCTTCGATGCGGCGGGGGATGGTGGTCGGCTATCTTCTCTAGCGACTGGTTCTTTTTCTCTAGTGGGAGACTGGTGGCTAGGGTTTGAGTTCAGTGTGATGCAAAATATTTATACCCGTCTCACGTTAATCTGGATCGTTCATCATATTTGATATTGATCGTCCGGTTACGTTTAAAGAGAAAATAAATCTGAACCATTCATCATGATTTGATCTCGATCATCCAATCGCGTTTAAAGAGAAAATAAATCTAAGCCGTTCATCGCGTTTAATTGTGACTGTTCGATCGCGCCTGAAGAGGAAACGGATGTAGACCGTCCACGTGCACGAGAACGTTTCTAGACCGTCCGATCGCGGGGCACGTGGATCGTCAGCGTGGCACCGAGTCAGTATGCCTTGCCACGTGGCGCGCTTCTGTTCGTCGAGTCTGCTGATTGGGCGATCCTGCGTGGTGTAATTTTTTTAATTGCGTTATGACCCCCAGTTTCTGATTTTTCTTTCAAAAACACTATTCGAACCCAAATTTTATCCATTTTTTTCAAATTATTTTCAGTTTTGTCCTCCACCTATTTTTTTTTCATAATTCAACATTAAATTAAATTTTATTAATTTCAAAATTAGATATATATATATATATATATATTTTATTTTAAAATTAATCCCGGACCAAATTTCGGGCCTGGGTATTACAAAATATGTTTTCTAATTTGTGCATTCGCCTTCTATTCATATATCTGTTTTGGAAAGATTATATGATATATATTTTATTAAATGTAAAAAAACTATATATTGCATGTAATATCCTGTGATTTTCATAATATAACTTATTGAGATATTTTATTTTATCCTCTATCACCTTCAAGATACTGAAGATACCATGCAGAGTGAGTGGTGATACAGAGAAAATTTGTGAAGTTAGACTTTGAGATTAAGGTTACTATTTAATACTTTTATTTAGTAATATAGGCAATGAAATTTAGAGTCTCGTATATATATTTATATTTTACATTTAAGAGATATAACGCTTTTGCAACTTTATTATAATTAATAAAGTTAAGTTATTTTATTTAATTCGAATTTATATGATTTAACTAAGTATGCTCCGGTCATTATCTTATAAGACAAGATATGGTCCGTGACAGTTTTTTTATGTTTTTTTAAAATAATTTTATATGCAATATGATAGTTTATATACAAAATATCTATTTAAATTTTTAGAAGACAAATATAATTTATTTTTTTATTTAATTATAATCACGTATTAAATAATCTTAAATATCAAAATATATAATAGTCACATATCTACTTAATATGATGATATATGCAGTTATCTATTTAAATCTTCTAAATATACAAGTAGGATTTAATTTTTAGTTGAGTACAAGTTAGGTATACAATAATGTTTAAATATATTACAATAGATGAATGTGATAACATATATAATATTGACTTTTTTTAAATATAGAAATAAATTTTAATTTTTAGTGTAGTTCAAATTAATTATGTAGTAAATAACTTTTAAATATAAAAATACAGTCAATGTGTAACGACTCTGGAAAATCTAAAAGGAAATATATAATAATTTTGAAATATATAATAATTTAAGTGCGGAAGCGAAATAAAAGGTTAAGGTTTACATTCTTTACATAATAACTAAAAGTACTAAACAGAATTACAGAATTCATCATTCGAAAGAAACACAAGAATAAGGAAATAAAATGATAAATAGAAAATATCTAGTATCTATTCGCAATATTCTTGCGGATCGGGCTCTAGAACCTAGTTCTCTTGATATGAAAATGGTTAGAATAAGGATGAGCTACACTAGCCCAATAAGGATATCACACTATATCACCAACATAGAAGTAAAGGTTGGTATAAAATCGAAAACCATTAATGGAGCATTAAATTTAAAACAATACATTTATTAAAAATAAAACTATTTACCACTCACTTACCGTTCGCTTACCATAGTGGAATTTATGAAAACAATCTATAAGGACAATAGTACTATACAAATCATAATTTCATGAAGAATCAGCAATATAAAATATATCATAAATCCATATCCATTAGCAATAAACCCAATCATAACTGTTTCTCTTTTCACCAGCTTACTAGTATCCATGGGGGTTCATAGGGATATCTCCGCTACACGTGTAACGACCCCAAAAATTTAAAAGGAAATGTATATAAAAATTCTGAGTGCAGAAGCGAACTAAAAAGTTCTGATTAATATCCCTTACACAATAACCGAAATGTACTAACAATATGAAAAAATAAGTTAACTAAAGGAAATACTAGAATGAAATACTATAAGGAAAACTATAAAATATTTAGGCATCTACTCACCGTCTTCCAGCAGAATGGGCTTGGAAACCAAGTCCTCCTGATCTGAAATAGTTAAGTAAGGAATGAGCTACACTAGCCCAGTAAAGACGTCACACTGTAGCACTGTCATAGAAGTAAAGGTTGGTAGAAAAAAAAAATGACCAATGGAGCACAATTTTTAACAAATTCATTTATCAATAATAAAACTCTTTACTGCCCACTTACCTCGGTGAGATTTATGAGAACGACCCATAGAAATAATAACATAAAAGATATCATGAATTCATACACACTATGTAACATAGCACATGTTATAGTTTTATATTTCAATCATCAAACAATAATTACTCTCTTTTATCAGCCTACCAGTATCCATGAGGATCCATAGGAGTTCCCGCTACACGTGAACCATTCACTTTAACAACTTAATTCCAGGGTCGTCCCCATACCCCGTCCGGTATGGGCGCCAAAATAATAAACCTCAATACCCCGTCTAGTATGAGGGTGAAGCGGGCCGTCCGCATACCTCGTCCAGTATGAGCGCCAAAATATTTAAAGTCTCCATACCTCATTCGGTATGAGACAACGTTTTCGGTAGGGTTCTCTATAGACCCGGTCCGTCCACCATCTCCCAGGATATCTAGTGAGGCTGTCATCCTATCCAATTATCAATTCAATCCCATTCCTATTTGTTCTTAGTCTCCATTACCCAATCAAACATGAATATTTAAGCAAGTAACGTGCATTCAACAAGGCAAGTATACATTAAATTCACGAAATCAAGCAGTTGTGAAGTAAACAGTGATTCATGCATTTGCAACCATAGAATAAATAAGCCAGATACCATAATGCATTTAAAACTGTAAAAAAAATAAAATAGGAACTGACAGAGAAATATATCGAATTTGGGCTCCATTAGCAACCTTAATTAATTATACATCTCTATTAATTGTAAAAATACGATATTTTCATTTATTAGAACTTTAATTCCACGATAGGAAATAGGGTGAGGGATCCTTACCTGATTCGAAGTCTAAAACCAGTTTTTCACTGCGCCTATGGGCAGTCCCTAGATTCCCTGATTTTTTTTTTTGGAAAGTGAAACGCACTCATGGTACTTGCACATGTCCCCAAATAACTCAAAATCAGATCCAGGGCCTACTCGGCCAATTTCGAAATTCCAGCACGGCATCTCCACCGTGCTCTGGCGACAGCGCCGCCGCCCACGGCGGCGATCTGCCTCGAGTTCCGATCGAAAATTGCTAAACTAGCACCAGTTCCTACGAGAAAACACATGTAAGGCCCTCGGTGGGCCAAAAAAACACATAAAACCAAGACTTACCAACGACGGGGCTCTCCAGTGCGACGGCTCCTCCGCTCGAGTCGCAATTTGGTGTTTTGCTCCAGTCAACTGTAGAGGAAGGAACGGTGGTCACAATGGTGAAAAAATTACATCGAACGGAAATTCGGAAGGGCCTCATCGGAGGTAAAAATTGAGAAAACTACGGTGGCGCTGCTAGGCTTTGGCGGTGTTTTTCGGCCAATTGGTCGATGTTTTGGCTCTGATTTGGCCACAGGTGGGTTTAGAATCGAATTCTGAGCCAAGAGGAGAATTTTTACCTCATTTGGTGGCAAAAAAGTGCTCTGGTGCGACGACGGGTGGTGGTAGTCGGTTCCCCGGTGGTTGGGCTGTCTTCTCCGGTGAGGCTCTGGCGGCTAGGGTTAGGGTTTGGGTATAGATGAGATTATTTATAATTTTTCAGCTTTAATTTGAGCCGTCTATCGTGATTTAATCTTGGCCGTCCGTGCGCAATTAAATTTGGGCCGTCCGTGCGCGCGGGAACGGATCTTAGCCGTTCGATCGCGCGCCCACGTGGCGTCTCGCGTCAACGTCTCTGCCACGCAGTATGTCCTGGTTGGCTGGGGCAGCTGACGTAGCACAATTTTTCTAAATTATATTTTGACTCCCAGTTTTCATTTTTTTTTCAAAAACACTGTCAGAACTCAAATTTTCACCCATTTCTCCCAAAATTATTTTCAATTAAATCCCAAAAATAATTTTATCTCTTTATTATTATTATTATTATTTTTATTTCTATTTAATTAAATTAAACTAAATTAAAACCACATATGATTACATATTAAATCATTATATTCATATAAAATTTACAAAAAATTAAAATAAAATAAAATAATATTAATAAAAATAATAATAATTTGGGGTTACAACTCTCTCCGCCTCAAAGAAATTTGGTCCCTCAAATTTGCCTCTTACTCTTGATCGAACAAATGGGGATACTGGGCTCTTAAGTCTGATTCTAGCTCCCAAGTAGCCTCTCTTGGCGTGTGGTTCTGCCACATGACGTTTACAAAGGATATTTTCCGGTTGCGGAGTATTCCGCTCTTTCGGTCCATAATGTCGACTCATAAGATAAGTCCTCATGAAGTGGAAGTGGTTCATGAGCCAAGACATGAGAGAGGTCCGGGTTGTATTTACGTAGCATGGATACATGGAACACATTGTGGACCTTGGAGAGCTCTGGAGGCAGTGCTAGTCTGTAGGCGGCAGTACCGATCCTGTCTAAGACTTCAAATGGTCCAATAAATTTGGAGTTCAGTTTTTTCCTCCTACCGAACCTACTAATTTCCTTGAAAGGGGTGACCTTAAGGAACACCCGGTCGCCTTTCTCAAACGCTAAATCTCTCCTCTGAGTGTCTGCATAACTCTTCTGGCTGCTCTGAGTCGTCTGAATGTTCTTTCTGATTTTAACTATTTTAGATATGGTCTCCTCTATCATCTCTGGGCCGAACAATTTTGTATCGCCCACTTCTTCTCAACAAATTGGTGATCTACATGGGCGCCCATATAACGCCTCATACGGAGCCATGCTAATGCCCGCTTGGTAGCTGTTATTGTAAGCAAATTCTATCAGGGGTAGATGGTCGTCCCAATGGCCCCCAGAGTTAAGGACACAAGCTCGGAGCATTTCCTCAAGTGTACGGATTGTCCTTTCTGATTATCCATCAGTCTGAGGGTGGAAGGTAGTACTGAGAGACAACTTTGTTTCCATGGCTTGTTGAAAGCTACTCCAAAACTGAGAAGTGAACCTGGGGTCTCTGTCGGATACCACTGTTACTGGAACTCCATGTAATCTGACTATTTTTCGGACATATATTCTCGCCAACTTGTCCAAGGGATCAGTCATCCTGATAGCTAAGAAGTGGGAAGACTTGGTAAGCCGGTCAACAATTACCCTGATGGCGTCATGTCCTGAGCGTGCCTTGGGTAACCCTGTTACGAAGTCCATGGTGATATGTTTCCACTTTCACTCCAGGATCAATAAAGGCTGAAGTAACCCGCCTGGGCGCTGATGCTCTGCCTTGACCTGTTGACATACCAAGCATTTAGATACAAAGTTAGCTATGTCCCTCTTCATCCTCTTCCACCAAAACCGAGGTCGCATGCTTTGGTACATTTTGGTGCTTTCGGGATGCATGACAAACTTCGAGCTATGGGCCTCTATCATGATGTCTCTCTTTAACTCACTGTCATCCGGGACACACACCCTATCCTGGAATCAGAGTAACCCATCGGCAGAGACTCGAAATTCTGAGCTCACTTCCTATTCTGCATTAATCTTGCGGGCTACTAGGGCGGGGTCGACTGAATGGGCTTTCCTTATTCTCAGGATTAACTCGGGCTGGACGGTCAGATGACCCAAACATGTGACTCTCTTCAAGTTCAGAAGTCGAACATGTTGTGTGACCCCAATTTTCTTGCATTCTGAAACCATCAAATGGGATAAGACACCTGCACTTTTCCTACTGA
>NW_019013662.1:5132-19424 GCF_000150535.2 Carica papaya | reverse complement strand
AGCAAGAAAGTTGTATTTAATCTTCCTAATAAGGAGTCATTTACGAATTAATAAAATCACTTAGTGCTTATTCTTTGATGGTAAGTTTTCTTATTTGTCGAGTACCTTAACCTTATTATTTTCTTTAACTAGGCAAACCCAAGAAAGATAATTGTATTCAAGAGATTCCGATAGTTCGAGACTTTCCAGATGTGTTTCTGGATGAACTACTCGGACTGCTAGTGGACAGGGAAGTCGAGTTCACCATAGATCTACAGCCAGGCACCCAACCTATTTCGGTTGCTCCTTACCGCATGAGCTGCGTTGAGATGGAGGAGCTAAGGAAACATATCATTGAATGGAGGAGCCACATGGGTGATCCGCGTGCGCGAAATCGAATGGCTGAGATCTGTTCCCGCGCGGACGGACTACCCAGATCAAAACCGTGCACGGACGGCCCAGATTGAATCGCGCACGGACAGCCCAGATTGAATCGCGATGAACGGCCCATATTCATTCCCTATTTAATCGCGATCGGACAGTCCAGATTAAAAGCGATGAATGACTCAAATAAAAAACGGATGGGTATAAATAACCTCATCCGCACCCAAATCCTAACCCTAGCCGCCAGAGTCCCTTGCCGGAGACGACAGCCCAGCTGCCAAGGAGCCGACTGCCGCCACCCGCTGCCATACCAGAGCAATTTTCGGCCGCCAAACGAGTTAAAAATTCTACTATTTGCTCAGAATTTGATTCTAAACCCACATATGGCTAAATCGGGGCGAAAGCACCGGCATGTATCACTGCTTACCTCACTACTGTGTGATTTTGGGAATTTAAGATATGCTTACCTTGTTGGATGTACGTTATTTATTTATGTGGACAAATAGGAATAGGATGAGATTTGATAAATGAATAAGATGACAGCCTCACTATATATACTGGGAAATGGTGGACGGACCGGGTTCATAAGGAACCCTACCGTGAACGTTGTCTCATACCAGACGGGGTATGGAGACTTGGTCATTTAGTGCTCATACCGGACGGGGTACGGGGTATTGAGGTTTATTGTTTTGGTGTTTATACCGAATGAGGTATAGGGACGGCCCTGGAATTAAGATTGTTAAGAAGAATGATTCACGCGTAGCGGGGACCCCTATGAATTCCCATGGATACTAGTAGGCTGGTAAAAAACGAAAAACGGTGATAATCAGTTATTGTTAATGGAAACGGGTTTATGATGTGTTTTATGTTACTGATTAAACATTAAATTGTGATCTGTATGATGTTATTGTTTTTATAAGTTGTTTTTACAGGTTCTTCAAGGGTAAGAAAAATGGTAAGAAATTTTATATTAAATAATTGTATTGGTTTAAAATTTGTGTTTCATTGGTTGTTTTTGGTTTTCTACCAATCTTTACTTTTGTGACGGTGATATAGTGTGATGTACTTACTGGACTAGTATAGTTCATTCTTTATTTAATTATTTCATATCAGAAGGACATAGTTTCCGAGCCCGATCCACAAAAAGACGGCGAGTAGATGTTAGATACTTTACAGTTTCTTTTATTTTTCTCATTTCTCGTATATCTTTTAGAGAACTTATTCTGTGATATTGTTTAGTACTTTTAAGTTATTGTATAAGAAATGTTAATTTTAATATTTTATTTCGCTTCCACACTCAAATTATTATATGTATTTCTTTTTGAATTTTCGGGGCCGTTATAATTTTAGAGTGCTTTGAGACCTCTGTAATGGGAAGCTGGGAGGTATTGACATTAATACTCACAAGGTGATCTGAATGTATAAGGGAAATTTTTTTTTTTGGATAAAAATATATAAGGGAACTTGTTGATTAACTGATTGTTACGCTTCTCTTGCTTTTTACCCTGTACGAACAAAGAAAAGGATTCTGGTGCGGATTTGATTTATGTACCAATAAATTGCTTAGTATTCTAATTACTAATTGCTCATGCTTTATGCTTATGATTTTTATTATTAAATGCATTTTTCGTTTTCATGTATTTACCTACAATTGAAAAAAGTCTCTTTGTGTGCATGTTTTGTTCGAACTTACAGGGAAACTTTCTTACATGATAGATAAACATTGATAACTATATATAATGTAGGTAGAAATGAATCAATGGGGCTTTGGCGGTGGAGCAAGTGAAGTGAATAACGAACTGGCAAATAGCTCGTTGGCAAGCACTTCATTTGCTGCATCAGAAGGGTGGAAGGCATCCCAAAACACATAATACCTACGATCTCTGCATAGTTTCGAGTTTGGCAAACACAATCCCCCGATGCTCGTGTCCACATTGCAGCATGATGTATTTGAAATCTTGAAGCCTGCAAACATGAAATCAATAACCCATTGATGGTTTTATAACTCATCATGATAGAATACAGAGAGAAATAGATTATGGTTTGACCATATGCTGTGGGATTGTTGATTAGATCAAAGACTGCTGGATAGGAATCTGCAAATTTGAGATTTGCACCGGAAAGTTTCTTGTTCAGATTGGCAATGATAGTCTGCACTTTGGAGTTAAATTGGCGTACCCATTCATTCACTTGCGTCAAACACTGACCTTTCCTTGATTTCACCCTCTGAGAAGGAATGCAACCCAATGGTCCTAACCCGTGAAACAATACTTTCCGAGCTCCAAGTTCGTAGAGTCTCTAGTGTAATACACAATCAACAAGTTAATCCTGGTAAAACCCATTTCTCTATTTGAAGACAATTCTGGAAAAACAAAGGTATTTTAGTATACACTGAAATTTTGTTCTGTGGATTCAAATTCAAAATTTTCAATTAGTTAGAAGGCATTCTTTGTCTTTGTACTAGATTATGAACTCTCCTAGAGAAAGACAAGACAACAAGACATGCACCATGAGTTGGTTGTCTAAGGTGGATGTTAAGAGTTCCACAAATTCTTCATGTGTGTACTGCTGGCCATCGGCCAAAAATGGCTGCAAGAAATTGTTGACATAGTCATTGCTGCCTGCAAATAAATCATCCGTTAAATATACAAAACGTGCCAAATAAATGTTTGAAGAGAATGAAAAAGGAAGCAAAACTTGCCAATTCCAATGAAATAGAGAGCTTCGTTGAGATGCTTATTTGCAGCATCTTCTCCGATTTTGGCCTCAATTGCCTCCTTAGTCTTCTTAAAATAGTTTATCTGATCATCAAATGATAATCTTTGAATCTGCATCTCACACCCATTAGAGATATCACTACATTAAACAAAAAGAACAGAGAAAAAGAAGAACAAAGTGATACTCTCTGTAAGTATTAGAATGAGAGATTACAAAATATAGTCCAGTTTCATTGAGAATCCCTGCTCCACCAGAAGCATAATTAACACCTTGGAGCAGTTTATCAACATTGTTTGGCACTGATAAATATGGTGGTGGTGATGGAATCCCAAGCTTTGCAGCTACCAAACAAAAAAAAAAAAATGGTGTTATACAAAACCTCAAATTTCATATCCATCAATTAATACCCTTGAAAAAAAATCACACCCAAATCCGTATATTCACATCCCACTTCAATTCAACGTATCTTACTTCGAAAATTCTATGAATGTAATGAAATATGATATAAGATTATATTATATAGACTCGTATATGATACTGCAAAACTAAGTGGGAAAGAGTAAACTAGTACATATTATGTCACCAATAGTCCTGCCATTGGTGAATCTGCCAGTAGCCTGTCCACCAGAAAAATCAACGCCATACCATGGATAGTCTGACCTAGCCAAAGAATACTGAAGGTAATTATTGTTTCCAACTTCTGTCAATGAGTCACCAAACACGTAAGTGACTATTGATGCAGCCGAAGCCAAGGCTCCCATGGCGGACGCCACCGCCAAACCCACCCATATCCTTACACCCACCGTCATCTTCTTCTTCTTCTTCTTCTCTGCTTGCTTCCGAGTGTCAAAATTTAAGTAGTTGCAGAAGGTAGTGCGAGAAAGGATTTATAAGCTAATAACGTGGTGATGGTTATTTCTCCAAGTTTGGACATATTAGGTGACTAATTTGGTAACCATAGAAGATTTTTACTTACTTTTGTTTGATTTCTCCCGGTTGGTAATTGCGATTTTGCAATTTTTAGAAGTTTAGTGTTCTCCGGAGTTGGCCAACTCATGACCTCACTCAGCCATGTCAGTTTTTGTTAGGTCTTTTCTTCTTCTTCTTCTTCTTCTTCTTCTTCTTCTTCTTCTTCTTGAGGCTGCTATCGGGTGTTTTTCTACATTATTATACCTGCGAATAATTCCATCATCCCACATGTCTTTATATATATATATATATATATACACCACTATGTTATATTGCCAGATTTCAAGTGGGTTGGCATGTGACAAGAATGCAAATGGACAATGAGGTGTATATATATATATACATACATACATACATACATTTATACATTTATATATTGGCGGGACTCTCAACATTTCTGGAATTGGCTTTTATTCTCTCCTTTTCTTTTTAATTTTCTCTTGTCGTGGCGAGCTGGACTGCTACCTCACCATGCAAGATCCTTATTCCTTATAAAACTCTAAAGAAGGTTGTTGAAAGTATTAAAAATTAAAAATTAAATTATAACAAATATTAAACATATGAAATTAATTTAATAATTCATTAATTACTGTAAAATTTAACACGGTATATATCATTATTAGAGTAATTGTTACTGTTATACATATATATATATATATATATATATATATCCACGATATACAATATATGGATGTATAGAATTATGTTTTACTATAATTTGACCAAGATCAATCAGAATCTTAAATATTATATATATATATATAAACACACATATAATTATTTGAGATTTACTTATAATAACTATAATTAAATATTATTATTTTTAAATAGTAACGTAGCTCGTGCATAGCAATTTCCAGTCACGAGGATTTTTCTTAATTTTAATTTTATAATAAATATTATAAAATAATAAAACATAAAAATAAATTTATTTCTTATATACTCGATGGAACTCTCTTGATTCGACGTCAAAATTGACGTCACAATTCCATTTCGTGTCTTCCAGATGGTCGCCACGCGGCGCCGTCTTCTTGGGCAGATCAACACCGAAGCGTCGGCCTTTTTACCCAAAAAGAAAAAATAAAGTCCAATTTGTATTCCTTGTAGTTTTATTTTATTTTTTTTAAAAAAAAACAAGTTTTAATAATTTATTATGAATATAATTTTTTTAATACAAGAAAAAAAAAATATATATATATATAGATTGAGAATTTTTAAGTTAAATAAGAATAAAATATTTAATATTATATTCAATTTATTTAAAATAAAAAAAATATTGTTTGATTCAAAAATTATTTTCTCTTTAGACTTTTTATTTAATCCAAAACTAAAATATCAAATTAGACACTAATATCTTTTTTTCAATTATAAATACATATAGTTTTTAAACTTATCTTTCAAACCCGTCAAAAATTTCTTAATTTTTTAAATAATAATATAAAATTATATTCGATAAATAAAAAATTATAGAAAACTTATTATAAATACTATCATTTTCAATCTGTATATCATTTCAAATATTAATTCAAACTTTATCACCAATACGTAATGTAAAGCAATCTCGGTTGTTGAATCTTGATTTATAACGTTTCAATTTATTTCTAATAGAATTCATAACTTTTTTACCGTAAAATTACTAAATCTCTTTCCTATCATTACTAACTTAATCTTTGATAAAATTTTATTTGTTGGAATATTTTTGTAGGTTACTTATGGAGAGAAATATTATGCTACAACATATATAATATATATATATTGATAGATCTGAGAGTAAATTATGTTTTGCCCATAAATTTTGTTGTATTATATAAAATTTGTAATTTTTAAAAAAAATAGACTACAAAAATATCATAAAATTATTATATACTTTATTTAATCATTATCTACTTTGTTAAAAATTCAAATTTATTCGCTCACTCTTATAACATGAATAATTAATATTTAATAAAACAAATATTTATCACTTAATTTACATAAAAAAAAAATTGACAATTTATAATAAATAGAAAGACTTATGAATAATATATAACTTCTATATAATTTATTTAAATTTTAATGGGAAAAATAATTTTAATTAATTTTCACATAAATAAATTCCCTCATAATAATTTTTAAAAATTCGTTAAATATATAAAAATTCTATTGAGTATCAACAGTTGCAGCTCGGCAAACACCAGAGTCAAACGCCTGTTGCTTTCTGTTTGGTTCAATGGAAAATACTCTTTGATTCTACATTCCTGTCCGATCTCTTAAGACAAGCACCTCGAAAATCTTTATATATAATATTTATTTATCTTTGCATATACATGTATATTATATGCACAGCTTTCGCCGTTGACACCCTCTTTTCTGTCTTTTATACTCTCTTTTTCTTCACTTCCCACACGATCCTCCCTCTAATCTCCACCTTTAACTCCTTCCTTTCTCTCTAAACCAAACCAGCACAAATAACCCATCTCCATTTTCTCTCCCAATCGCCATTCTTTCGATTCTTATCGCTCTCTTTGCTATCTCTTGTTATGCCTTCATTTTCACTTGTATAGATAGATTTTATATATATATATATATATATGTGTGTGTGTGTGTGTGTGATATATAAATATATCTGCTCATCAGCATTCAATTCTCCAATATCGGTTACTGGAACTGTAGATTACAATTTCTTAAATGTCATTTGCGTGCGGACTTGAATACGTGGTGCTACTGGGTTGCTCGCGGTGGGCTTGGAAGCGCTGCACTTATATCGGCTCCGACGACAGCGATTCATGGCCGCTCGCCACCCCCGACGAGTTCGAACCCGTTCCCAGAATCTGCCGCTCTATTCTTGCAATCTATGAATCGGACCTCCACAACCCGCAGTTCGCTCCTCCCGGCGGCTACGGGCTCAATCCGGATTGGGTCCTCAAGCGGGTAACCTACGAGCAAACCTGCGGCCACGCGCCGCCTTACCTCATCTACGCCGACCACGAGCACCGTGAAATCGTCCTCGCAATCCGAGGACTCAATCTTGTGAAAGAGAGTGACTATAAATTGTTGCTAGACAACCGCCTGGGCCGTCAGATGTTCGATGGAGGGTATGTTCACCATGGGTTGCTGAAGTCGGCGGTATGGTTGCTGAACGAGGAGTCGGAGACGTTGAAGCGGGTTTGGGAGGAGACTGGGAGGGAATACTCGATGGTTTTCGCCGGCCACTCGCTTGGTTCGGGGGTAGCTTCGCTTTTGACTGTGATAGTCGTTAATCATAGGAACCGGCTTGGTGGGATTGCCAGGAACAAGATTAGGTGTTACGCAGTGGCGCCCGCCAGGTGTATGTCTCTGAATTTGGCCGTCAAATACGCCGATGTCATTCACTCTGTAATTTTGCAGGTGATGTTCGTTTTTCCCTTTTCTGGAGCGATTTGATTTGTTGTTCCCTGAACTGCGTTTGTGATTTATGGAGTAGCTTGTTTCTGGATCTTCCAAATGAAGTTCTGAGGTAGATATACAGTGAACTTGCTTTGCATTCCCGGGGAAGATGATTAGATCCTAGTTGTCAAGACGAGGATTAAGAGGATTATGAAGTAGTCTACTCTGTTTTTTTCTTTCATCGTACATGATTTTCTTTATATTTGTTGTTGCATTGGTTTCTTAAGATCAATCTTGTCTTATACAGGATGATTTCTTACCAAGAACGCCGACTCCATTAGAAGATATTTTCAAGTCAATCTTCTGGTTGGTATTCTTTCTTTCCATTTCAGATGCTACATTAGGTTTTGCCAGGATATTTTTTGAACAAATTCAAAACTTTTATGGAATCCATCCACAAAAATTCACCTAGTCCACTTAGAATAGATATTAAAAGTACCCTCTGAAATAATAAAAATTGACCTTGTATGGAGCTCCACATGGAATAAGATATCATATTTTTTAAATTCGATCGTCAATTTATGGGTGGTCAGCTTTTATCTTCTACTAAAACAAATAAGTTTTTCAGAGTTTTTGACTTGTTCCAAACATAATCTTAATGGTTTATTCCTCTCCATTGCAGTTTTTAGTGGAGTGAATTACTATTATTATCTCTTAAACCAGGCCTTGATGCTTTGGACAGCTTGCCTTGCTTGCTATTTTTGGTTTGCTTGAGGGACACCTTTATACCAGAAGGGAGAAAGTTAAGAGATCCAAGAAGACTTTACGCACCAGGACGCATGTATCATATTGTAGAGAGAAAATTTTGCAGGTAGCAACTCAATCAAAGTCCTCTGCATTCACTTTTTCTTTTTTTTTCTTTTCTTAATCCTCTAGTATCTTTTCTATTTCCCTGTAATATGTGTGGTGACTGGTAGGGGTTAGACTAGTGAGGCTCAGAAAGAAAATGTTAAAAGAACAGAAATTTTCCTGTTTGTTTTTCCTAATCAAATGGAGCTGGGAATCACTCATTCCATCTGCACTTAGTGTTTCTGAGTTTAGTTCGATAACTCGTTGTCTTAGTTGTAAAGTTATTATGCTTTTATTCAGCCGTTTTCTTGAGCTTTTGCTACTGACCTCACTTTTCTCTGCCATCTGTTGTCTGAACTTACTACAGTACAAAAATCACGTAAGGTGTTCGCTAAAAAATTAGATCATTTGTTCATAGTTGTTCTTCATTTCACTTCTTTTTTTTTTGTTATTGTTTAATTATCCATACTCATTCCAGGATTCACCTTTTGCTTGATCTCTATGCACAGATGTGGAAGATTTCCTCCAGAGGTTCGAACTGCTATTCCTGTTGATGGGAGGTTTGAACATATCGTGTTATCATGTAACGCCACATCAGATCACGGAATAATTTGGATACTAAGGGAATCAGAGAAGGCTTTACAAGTGAGCACTTTTCTTTCTCTTCCAGCTTCATTTTGTGTTCATCTCTGCCCTTTTTTATACTCCAGAAAGCTGGTAAAATATAAATAGAGGGAGGAATAGTGCAATGGTGAACTATTGAATTTATTAAATGATATAAATGTAAAAATAAAATCAAACAAAAGATCTGTTCTTTTGGGAATGTTTATGCTCATATTTCTCATTTAACATTTTACTTACCTAGCAAAGCTGATGAAGAAAATACAAGTTGGCAAGATCTCTTGATGCATAATACATATGTTTTCTTCATTTGTCAAGCATTTTGAGCTCCTTCTCACAAAACTCGTTGCTGATTCATTTTAAACACAGACAGAAAACAAAATACTTATATGTTAATCTGTAGTAGTTTGATTAATTCTGCTTCGAGGCTAAAATTGTGTCGAACATATATTACAATATGTTTGGATTGATGAAAATGGGGGAAAGGGAAGGAAGGAAGGAAAAGGATGCTCCCCCTTTTACTTATTTAGATGAAAAATAATAAGGAAAAAAAGAAATAGTGAGTAAAATGAAAGGAATAGGAAGCGATTTAAAAATTGACTGAGGATTTTCTATTTTATCTATATTATCTAACATGCCATTATCTTAATAAAAAGTGTTATTGACTATTTTCTGATAGCTAATAATCAAATGACACTACTTCTGTTTTCACTTTCAGAGAATGAGGGAAATCAGTTCCGAGACCGTGACAACGCCTCCCAAAGTACAAAAACTGGAGAGGTTGCAGACCATCGAAAAAGAACACAAAGATGCATTGGAGAGAGCCGTGAGTTTGAATATTCCTCATGCTGTTGGCGCTATGGAGGGGGAGCAGCCATCAGGAGACAAAGAAGCAGAGCCTTCTCATAGTGAGAATAAAGAACCTTCTCAAAACGAGAACGAAGGTGCTTCACAATCCAAGTCAACATCAAAAAGTAGTCGGACAAATTGGGATGAAGTTGTCGAGAAGCTTTTCCAGAGGACGGAATCAGGAAACCTAGTTCTAAAGGAAATCACAGATGCCCCAAGATGACAACATTTTTCTTGATTTATTATCAAATCAAGTTTGGTTTTTAGAATTTGGTTCTTATCCTTCCCCTTCGATCAAATTATGATATCATTTATCGAAATTAAGGTACGACCTTGATTTCAATCCGAGTGTTACATCTTTTAGATTAAATCCCAGCTGTGCAATTTACTGGTTAAGAAAAATCTTACCCCCTACTTAGGGTTCTTAAAATTTGATATATTGTGTGATGTTTCGGCCATGTGTGCTTTTTTCTTGGGAGTAGTTTCTTCAATTTCAGAGCAACCATTTTTTCGGATCGATTTATAAATTTCATATTGATTGAATTATTTTCACTTTGTTTATCATTTTATAAGTTTCTGTAATTCCCAACACATTTTTTATGATTGAATCATTTTCACTTTTATGATGCTTTTCAGTTTCATTCTCTCTAACTCTGCTTTCTTCTTCCTCAATCTCTGCACAGCAATCACAGGCAACTCGGGTAATAATTATTTTTGGTATAACACATAAATGACCATTATGGCTGGGTAATGAACATGGTTGGGGTGAAAAAGGGAAAAGAAAAAGTAATGCAGTAATAATTTAAGGAGCCTCTCTTTCTTTTTTCCCATATAAAAATTAGGGGAGCTGCCAACTGCAAACTAATGTAACTTTTATATATTATAAAATTATTTTCCAAGAAATATGCATTCCATTCTTCCAAACAACTCACAACCCCTACTAAACACGTTTTAGAGGAAAAGAGTCTGTTGGACCTATTTTCATTATTCACTACAGAGTTGTCATTTGCAGGCAAAAAGTCTTGCCTTCTACATTAGGTTACAACAGAAAGCTGTCAGCCCTTGAAAAAAGAAAGTTTGGTATATTAGATAACTTTCAACTCTTAAAAAACTGATAAGCTTTTTGTAAAAATTAACATTTTTAAAGGATTTTGCGAGGTATCTATATTTCTAGACCATAGGGGTTTTCTATCTTCCTTGAAAATAAACTGATCTGGTCCAGACCAAAGGTTAAAAAAGCCTAATGAGTTCTCAGCTTCAGGCCACACTGTAGAGTAACAGAGTCTAGAAACTAGCAAAGTTACCACTCAGCATTGCGCATGGGGCAGCCGCAGAAAAAGAGATCAATCTGAATCGTCAAAAAGTGACAAGACTTCAAGCCAAATCTTTTGGAAAATATGACCATGATAAATAATGAACAAATTTAAGATCAGAAATCCAAGCTCCCAAAAATAGTAGACAGCTTCATTTAATTTTACACTAAATCTCTATACCTAACTACGCAAGTGGACATGAGAGTGGATCATCGTTAAAATTTGACTATCCTTTTTGCACGCAACAACTGCTAAAATTACCAGATACCAGCCTTTACCAAGAAAACAACAACTAATACTAGCAAGCTTCTGTTCACAAGGCCTTCAAACTTAGGAAGTGTTCATGGCTTCAGCATGATAGTTTTCGAGTTCCTTATCAAGCTCATCTGCTGACTTCTCAACAGGTTTCTTCTTTCCAAGGGCCCGGAAACGGCCCCGACCCCGGCCCCGACCCTGGCCACGGCCCCCTGCACGCCCACGGACATCTCTCACACCTCCACGACGGTTCTGACTGTAACAAGAGAAAACAAGAAAAAGGAAATTGTACCGCTTTCAGGCAAATGACCAAAGATCTATCTCCAAGTTAATCTTAAAACACAATTCAGAGAAATTTTTTTATGGATCTTCGCAGACAATAAGGTACACCAAAGAGACTGTTAAATTAGTAAATTAGTTGCAATATCTGTAGATGGAAAACATACCCAGGACCCCGAGCAATTGGAACACGGCCTCTTCCTTGGCGCATTCCTGGCCTGCACAACTACCAAATATCAGAACAACGCCTGCAAAGGTCTAAAGAAATATTCAATAGAACCTATTCCACGTGGCAGCAATTCAGTATTCTTCAGTATAACAAACAATACTACAACTTCTAAATAACACAAAGCCCTATAAATCCCCTTCACCCTCAATTTCTTCGAAATTGATATTAGATCATCACTTAGCAGTACCAATGATATTCAGGAAGCACGGAAGAGACAAGTTAACATGTGATGAAACAACTGAGGATGGTCTTGGTAGTACATGCTGAAATGGAACCACAAGAGTTGACATGTTAAAAAATTCATTGGCACAATCATTAAGTAAGAATCCATCCAACCCCAGAAAAGGAGACACAATTTCTTCTAGATTGTTTTCATGACTATAAGACATGTCAATAAGGAAGACTGAAGCCAAATTCTCGAACTCCACTGCAAGACTAGTGATCACTTGAGCTGATGCTCTGGTTCACCTCTAGATTGGTCTTGGACATCATTTAGCAGACACTGTCAAAGAGGAAATATGGAAGAAACAAGTCGACATATGAAGAATCACTGTCAACAACTAGATAAACCAATCACCCAACCCCAGGCAGACATTTATTTAAATTTGCATACAATAGCATTTAGAATTACTATTGGTAAGGAGGAAATGCGGAAGACAAGTTAGTATGTCACAAAACAAAGCAGTAATCAACCCTGGACAAAGTTCTCAGCAGAATATGATAAAACTAAATCACGTACATAACAACTGTCCTCTTCTTCCTCCCGTTCATCCCAGTCACATTGACATGAGCAGAAACAGGCACATCTGAATTGGCACCCACAATTTCAATCTTCATTGGCTTCCCATCCAACAGCACGTTATTATACCGCTTGAGAGCTAAAAATGCATCACTTCTTCTCAGATAAACTACTTCAGCAGAGCCCTGTAACCGAGTAAAGACCAATGTTTAACAAAAAGCAAAATCTTAACTAAAACAATCATATATTCAGATATAAATGAGTGCTGCAGATTTGCTCCACACCCAATTCAGGTGGTTAAATTGAGAACTAGTCCATCCACCAAAACATTTATTATGATGGGAAAAAAACAAAATTTAGAACAGAACGATGAAGGAACTAGTGCAACTTACACTTGGGCGGCCATTTTTGTCGTAATGAACAGCATATCTTTTAAGTTCTCCAATCTCAGCAAAGAGTTCCTAAGTTGAATGTATGTAAAATTGCGATGAATTTCAGAAAATCCATTTTTCTCTTATCAAGAACGAAAGTAAAACTTCACAAATTATTTACAAACAGCTGGCAAGGGAGAGAGAATATAGATCAATGGTACCCTTATATCTTCATTTGTCACTCCACGATCCAAGTTGGAAACATATAGTTTTGTGCCAACTTCTACCCCTGAAATCCCTGCTGCCCTAAGACTGTCTTCAAACAAGTCATGTTGCCATGGCAAGCCTCTAGGTCGACGAGGATACTAATGAAAAGCAATAACAAATGTCAGAAAAATAGCATTCGGTTCTTCAATATGAAGCATTGATCAACTACATTCCCATAAGAACAAAAACAGAAAGATGAAACTCCTGATAGAAGAGAGCAATCAAGTAAACTCTTTTTTTAGGAACTAGTAAACTCTCCAGCAAACCTGAAAGAACCAAAACCAGCCTAGTAAAATCTTCAGCAAACCCAGTAATCAAACATCAGCAACTTGAGACACTGAATGGCACATCAGAGAGCAAAGGATTTGACCCACTGCATATGAAATGATGCTATGCTTAAACATCAGAAGTACATTTCTGAACTCAAGCGAAGGAAGCTCCCTTTGCATGAAGGCCATAAACAATTATTGACACTGAATTCCTGCTCCAAAGAAACTCCACAATAGCAAGTGGATCCATCAAAACGTCCATTTTGTCAACCAGCAACCAGACACTAATCCTTGCAACTAGGGAACATGGATGAAGTGCAGAATGTTGACAATGCAAAGTCAAGTAATTTTTTGGGGATATTATGCTAGTGGTAAGAGCTCCATTTCAAAAGGATACATAGAAGATCCATTAAAAATTCCCCCTCAAGGCATCTAGCCATCATGCAATAAGCAATTGCAACTACAAATAGATTATTTGTGGAAACCAAGGAAGCAACATCACATAGGGAAGAGGATCCGTCGTAAAACTCCTCATCTAGCAAGCCAGCAACCAGCAGCCAGCCATCGGAAATTAAATCCATTGGAGCTACAAACTATGGTCATGCATGTAAACCAAAAAATGAATATCACTAACTAATGCTGTCAGGCTTCCAGAAAAAGATCACTTCAGAAGCCAACTTACTGAAGCTCCTCTGTACAAAATTCTAAGAGGTAGCACTGTAAGGCAGCATCAGGAAATCCAAATACATCTATTGTATCTGTAATGAAGCCCCGGAGGTGTACCAAAGTAAACTCACAGCTATGCAAAAATTGTGGAGAAAAAGATCTAAAGAGCACAGGAAGTGAGAAATCTTTT